>JAIWQS010000244.1:0-174960 GCA_029891385.1 Erythroxylum novogranatense
TGAGTTGATACAGAAGTTAGATGATAGAATTGACTTTTGAGGTCTTCATAGAAGTTGTAGCTCTTGAAGTCTTCTTTTCAATGGTTCAAAAACTAAGTCAATTGGACATCTCTAACAAAAGTTATACCATTTGCACTGAGATATATACATACATAGAAAAACAGGCAAAAAAAAGGCAGGGCGAAGCAGGAGCGAAAGAAAAGTGAGATGATACAGAAGCTAGACGATAGAATTGGCCTTTGAGGTCTTAATAGAAGTTATAGATCTTGAAGTCTTCTTTTCAATTGTTCAAAAACGAAGTTAATTGGACATCTGTAGCAAAAGTTATAGCATTCGCAATGATATATGTATATACTCAGAAAAACATAAGCAAAAAGACAGACGCAGAAAAGAAGAAGAAAGAAAAGTGAGATAACAAAGAAGTTAGACAATAGAATTGGCCTTTGAGGTCTTCATAGAAGTTGTAGATCTTGAAGTCTTCTTTTCAATTGTTAAAAAACTAAGTTAATTGGACATCTGTAGCAAAATTTATAGCATTCGCACTAAGATATGTCTGACAGCAGTAAAAACGGACACAAAAAAAAGGCGGTGAGCGGATGAAAGAAAAGTGAGTTGATCTGAAGTTAGATAATAGAATTGACCATTGAGGTCTTCATAGAAGTTGTAGATCTTGAAGTCTTCTTTTCAATGGTTTAAAAACGAAGTCAATTGGAAATCAGTACCAAAAGTTATAGCATTCACACTGAAATATGCTCAGAGCCTGAGAAAAACAGGCATAAAAGACCGGCGCAAAAAAAATGAAAGAAAAGCGAGATGATACAGAATTTAGACTATAGAATTGGACTTTGAGGTCTTCATAGAAGTATTAGATCTTGAAGTCTTCTTTTCAATGGTTCAAAAAAGAAGTCAATTGGACATCTATAGCAAAAGTTATAGTATTCTCCCTAAGGATATGTCTGAGCCTTGAGAAAAGCAGGCCTTAAAAACGCAGACGCGAAATGCGAGGCGAAAGAAAAGTGCGATGATCTGAGAGGTTATACGATAGAATTGGCCTTTAAGGTCTACATAGAAGTTGTAGATCTTGAAGGCGTCTTTTCAATGGTTTAAAAACGAAGTCAATTGGAAATCAGTACCAAAAGTTATAGCATTCACACTGAAATATGCTCGGATCTTGAAAAAAGCAGACCAGAAAAGACCAAGCAAAAGCCGAAAGAAAAGTGAGATGATCAGAACTTACACTATAAATTGGACTTTCAGGTCTTCATAGAAGTATTAGATCTTGAAGTCTTTTTCAATGGTTCAAAAAGAATTCAATTGGACATATATAGCAAAAGTTATAGTATTAGCCACGAGATATGTCTGAACCTTGAAAAAGCAGAGCCTTAAAAAGGCAGGGCCGAGAAAAGCGGCGAAAGAAAAGTGCGATAATCTGAAGTTATACAATAGAATTGGCATTTGAGGTCTTCATAGAAGTTGTGGATCTTGAAGGCGTCTTTTCAATGGTTTAAGAAATGAAGTCAATTGGACATCTGTAGCAAAAGTTATAATATTAAGCTTTGAAATATGTACTGAACTTGGAAGAAACAGAGCCTTGAAAAAACAGAATTGTAAAAGCGAAACGAAAGAAAAGTGAGATAATCTGGCGTTAGGCGATATAATTAGCCTTTGAGGTCTTCATAGAAGTTGTAGATCTTGAAGTCTTCTTTTCAATGGTTCAAAAAAAGTCAATTGGACATTTGTAGCAAAAGTTATACTATTAGCTGAGATATATACATCTGTGAAAAAGCAGGCCTAAAAAGACAAAAGCAAAAAAGCAGACGAAAGAAAAGTGAGATGATAAAGAAGCTAGACGATAGAATTGGCCTTTGAGGTCTTTACAGAAGTTGTAGATCTTGAAATCTTCTTTTCAATTGTTCAAAAACGGGACATCTGTAGCAAAAGTTATAGCATTCGCACTGAAATATGTATAGACGCAGAAAACAGACGTAAAAAGACAGACGCAGAAAAGCAGACGAAAGAAAAGTGAGATAACAAAGAAGTTAGACAATAGAATTGGCCTTTGAGGTCTGCATAGAAGTTGTAGATCTTGAAGTCTTCTTTTCAATGGTTCAAAAACGAAGTCAATTGGAAATCAGTAGCAAAAGTTATAGCATTCACACTGAAATATGCTCAGACGCAGAAAAACAGACGAAAGAAAAGTGAGATGATACAAAATTTAGACTATAGAATTGGACTTTGAGTTCTTCATAGAAGTATTAGATCTTGAAGTCTTCTTTTCAATGGTTCAAAAACGAAGTCAATTGGAAATCTATAGCAAAAGTTATAGTATTAATACGAGATATGTCATCTGTGAGAAAAAGCATGTATGAAAAAAAGAGGCCTTGAAGCAGGGCGAAAGAAAAGTGAGATGATACAGAAGTTAGACGATAGAATTAGCCTTTTAGGTCTTCATAGAAGTTGTAGATCTTGAAGTATTTTTTTCAATGGTTCAAAAATGAAGTCAATTGGACATCTTTTGCAAAAGGTATAGCATTCCTTTGAGATATGTCTGAGCCTTGAAAAATGAGGCATAAAAAGCACTTGTGTGAAAGCGAGCGAAAGGAAAATGAGATGATACAGAAGTTAGACGATAGAATTGGCCTTTTAGGTCTTGATAGAAGTTGTAGATCTTGAAGCCTTCTTTTTAATGGTTCAAAAACGAAGTCAATTGGACATCTGTAGAAAAAGTTATAGCATTCGTACTGAGATATGTACAGACGCAGAAAAACAGACACAAAAAAACAAACGCAAAAAGAAGACGATAGAAAAGTGAGATGATACAGATGTTAGATGATAGAATTGACCTTTGAGGTCTTCATAGAAGTTGTAGATCTTGAAGTATTCTTTTCAATGGTTCAAAAACTAAGTCAATTGGACATCTTTAACAAAAGTTATACCATTTGCACTGAGATATATACATACGTAGAAAAATAGGCATAAAAAACGAAGCGAAGCGGGGCGAAAGAAAAGTGAGATGATACAGAAGCTAGACGATAGAATTGGCCTTTGAGGTCTTAATAGAAGTTGTAGATCTTGAAGTCTTCTTTTCAATTGTTCAAAAACGAAGTTAATTGGACATCTGTAGCAAAAGTTATAGCATTCGCAATGATATATGTATAGACTCAGAAAAACAGACGCAAAAAGACAGACGCAGAAAAGAAGAAGAAAGAAAAGTGAGATAACAAAGAAGTTAGACAATAGAATTGGCCTTTGAAGTCTTCATAGAAGTTGTAGATCTTGAAGTCTTCTTTTCAATTGTTAAAAAACTAAGTTAATTGGACATCTGTAGCAAAATTTATAGCATTCGCACTAAGAAATGTACAGACGCAGAAAAACAGACACAAAAAGACAGAGGCAGAAAAGCAGATGAAAGAAAAGTGAGTTGATACAGAAGTTAGATGATAGAATTGACTTTTGAGGTCTTCATAGAAGTTGTAGCTCTTGAAGTCTTCTTTTCAATGGTTCAAAAACTAAGTCAATTGGACATCTCTAACAAAAGTTATACCATTTGCACTGAGATATATACATACATAGAAAAACAGACGCAAAAAGACAGACGCAGAAAAGCAGACGAAAGAAAAGTGAGATGATACAGAAGCTAGACGATAGAATTGGCCTTTGAGGTCTTAATAGAAGTTATAGATCTTGAAGTCTTCTTTTCAATTGTTCAAAAACGAAGTTAATTGGACATCTGTAGCAAAAGTTATAGCATTCGCAATGATATATGTATAGACTCAGAAAAACATAAGCAAAAAACAGAACGCGAAAAAGAAGAAGAAAGAAAAGTGAGATAACAAAGAAGTTAGACAATAGAATTGGCCTTTGAGGTCTTCATAGAAGTTGTAGATCTTGAAGTCTTCTTTTCAATTGTTAAAAAACTAAGTTAATTGGACATCTGTAGCAAAATTTATAGCATTCGCACTAAGATATGTACAGACGCAGAAAAACGGACACAAAAAGACAGAGGCAGAAAAGCAGATGAAAGAAAAGTGAGTTGATACAGAAGTTAGATAATAGAATTGACCATTGAGGTCTTCATAGAAGTTGTAGATCTTGAAGTCTTCTTTTCAATGGTTCAAAAACGAAGTCAATTGGAAATCAGTACCAAAAGTTATAGCATTCACACTGAAATATGCTGCCTTGAGAAAAGCAGGCCTTGAAAAAGACCGGCGCTTAAAAAGCGAAGCGAAAGAAAAGCGAGATGATCTGAATTTAGACTATAGAATTGGACTTTGAGGTCTTCATAGAAGTATTAGATCTTGAAGTCTTCTTTTCAATGGTTCAAAAAAGAAGTCAATTGGACATCTATAGCAAAAGTTATAGTATTCTCCCTAAGGATATGTCTGAGCCTTGAAAAAGCAGGCCTTAAAAAAGCAGGCTTGAAATGCAGACGAAAGAAAAGTGCGATGATACAGAGGTTATACGATAGAATTGGCCTTTAAGGTCTACATAGAAGTTGTAGATCTTGAAGGCGTCTTTTCAATGGTTTAAAAACGAAGTCAATTGGAAATCAGTACCAAAAGTTATAGCATTCACCTGAAATATGCTCGGATCTTGAGAAAAAGCAGAGCCTTTAAAAAGACCAGCATAAGCGAGGCGAAAGAAAAGTGAGATGATACAGAACTTACACTATAGAATTGGACTTTCAGGTCTTCATAGAAGTATTAGATCTTGAAGTCTTTTTTTCAATGGTTCAAAAAAGAAGTCAATTGGACATATATAGCAAAAGTTATAGTATTCGCCCTGAGATATGTCAGACCTTGAGAAAAGCAGGCAAAAAAAGGCGAGCGTAAAAGAGACAAAGAAAAGTGCGATGATACAGAAGTTATACAATAGAATTGGCATTTGAGGTCTTCATAGAAGTTGTGGATCTTGAAGGCGTCTTTTCAATGGTTTAAGAAATGAAGTCAATTGGACATCTGTAGCAAAAGTTATAATATTCGCACTGAAATATATGCAGAACCTTGAGAAGAACAGAGCCTTGAAAAAGCAGAGCGCGAAAAGCAGAGCGAAAGAAAAGTGAGATGATACAGACGTTAGACGATATAATTAGCCTTTGAGGTCTTCATAGAAGTTGTAGATCTTGAAGTCTTCTTTTCAATGGTTCAAAAAAAAAGTCAATTGGACATTTGTAGCAAAAGTTATACTATTCGCACTGAGATATATACATACGCAGAAAAACAGACGCAAAAAGACAAAAGCAAAAAAGCAGACGAAAGAAAAGTGAGATGATAAAGAAGCTAGACGATAGAATTGGCCTTTGAGGTCTTTACAGAAGTTGTAGATCTTGAAGTCTTCTTTTCAATTGTTCAAGCAGGACATCTGTAGCAAAAGTTATAGCATTATGACTTGAAATATGTATAGACACGAAAGCAGGGCGTAAAAAGACAGACGCAGAAAAGCAGACGAAAGAAAAGTGAGATAACAAAGAAGTTAGACAATAGAATTGGCCTTTGAGGTCTGCATAGAAGTTGTAGATCTTGAAGTCTTCTTTTCAATGGTTCAAAAAGCGAAGTCAATTGGAAATCGATAGCAAAAGTTATAGCATTCACATGAAATATGCTCGAACCTTGAAAAGCAGAACGAAAGAAAAGTGAGATGATCTGAAATTTAGACTATAGAATTGGACTTTGAGTTCTTCATAGAAGTATTAGATCTTGAAGTCTTCTTTCAATGGTTCAAAAGCGAAGTCAATTGAAATCTATAGCAAAAGTTATAGTATTAAGCCACGAGATATGTCTGTGATGAAAAAGCAAAAGAAAAAAAACGAGCCTTGAAAGCGAGCAGAAAGAAAAGTGAGATGATACAGAAGTTAGACGATAGAATTAGCCTTTTAGGTCTTCATAGAAGTTGTAGATCTTGAAGTATTTTTTTCAATGGTTCAAAAATGAAGTCAATTGGACATCTTTTGGAAAAGGTATAGCATTCGCACTGAGATATGTCTGAGCCTTGAGAAAAATAGGTAAAAAAACCTTGTGTAAAAAGCGACGAAAGAAAAATGAGATGATACAGAAGTTAGACGATAGAATTGGCCTTTTAGGTCTTGATAGAAGTTGTAGATCTTGAAGCCTTCTTTTTAATGGTTTAAAAACGAAGTCAATTGGACATCTGTAGAAAAAGTTATAGCATTCGTACTGAGATATGTACAGACGCAGAAAAACAGACACAAAAAGACAGAGGCAGAAAAGCAGATGAAAGAAAAGTGAGTTGATACAGAAGTTAGATGATAGAATTGACTTTTGAGGTCTTCATAGTAGTTGTAGATCTTGAAGTCTTCTTTTCAATGGTTCAAAAACTAAGTCAATTGGACATCTGTAACAAAAGTTATACCATTTGCACTGAGATATATACATACATTAGAAAAACAGGCATAAAAAGACGAAGGTAAAAGCGCATTGAAAGAAAAGTGAGATGATCTGAAGCTAGGCGATAGAATTGGCCTTTGAGGTCTTAATAGAAGTTGTAGATCTTGAAGTCTTCTTTTCAATTGTTCAAAACAAGTTAATTGGACATCTGTAGCAAAAGTTATAGCATTATAATGATATATGTATAGACTCGGAAAAGCAGGCCTTAAAAAAGCAGGCCTTGAGAAAGAAGAAGAAAGAAAAGTGAGATAACAAAGAAGTTAGACAATAGAATTGGCCTTTGAGGTCTTCATAGAAGTTGTAGATCTTGAAGTCTTCTTTTAATTGTTAAAAAACTAAGTTAATTGGACATACATAGCAAAATTTATAGCATTCGCACTAAGATATGTAAAACGCAGAAAAAGCAGACAAAAAGGAGAAGAAAAGCGATGATGAAAGAAAAGTGAGTTGATACAGAAGTTAGATAATAGAATTGACCTTTGAGGTCTTCATAGAAATTGTAGATCTTGAAGTCTTCTTTTCAATGGTTCAAAAACAGAAGTCAATTGGAAATCAGTACAAAAGTTATAGCATTCACACTGAAATATGCTCAGAACGTGAAAAACAGACTCAAAAGACCGACGCAAAAAAAGAGCGAAAGAAAAGTGAGATACAAAATTTAGACTATAGAATTGGACTTTGAGGTCTTCATAGAAGTATTAGATCTTGAAGTCTTCTTTTCAATGGTTCAAAAAAGAAGTCAATTGGACATCTATAGCAAAAGTTATAGTATTAATACTGAGATATGTCTGAGCCTTGAAAAACATCAAAAAAAGGCACGCCTTGAAAGCGAGGCGAAAGAAAAGTGCAATGATACAGAAGTTATACGATATAATTGGCCTTTGAGGTCTTCATAGAAGTTGTGGATCTTGAAGGCGTCTTTTCAATGGTTTAAGAAATGAAGTCAATTGGACATCTGTAGCAAAAGTTATAATATTCGCACTGAAATATGTACAGAGCCTTGGAAAAACAGAGCAGAAAAAAAAGAGAATGTAAAAGCGTAGAAGAAAGAAAAGTGAGATGATACAGACGTTAGACGATATAATTAGCCTTTGAGGTCTTTATAGAAGTTGTAGATCTTGAAGTCTTCTTTTCAATGGTTCAAAAACGAAGTCAATTGGACATTTGTAGCAAAAGTTATACCATTCGCACTGAGATATATACATACGCAGAAAAACAGACGCAAAAAGACAAAAGCAAAAAAGTAGACGAAAGAAAAGTGAGATGATAAAGAAGCTAGTCGATAGAATTGGCCTTTGAGGTCTTTATAGAAGTTGTAGATATTGAAGTCTTCTTTTCAATTGTTCAAAAACGGGACATCTGTAGCAAAAGTTATAGCATTCGCACTGAAATATGTATAGACGCAGAAAACAGACGTAAAAAGACAGACGCAGAAAAGCAGACGAAAGAAAAGTGAGATAACAAAGAAGTTAGACAATAGAATTGGCCTTTGAGGTCTGCATAGAAGTTGTAGATCTTGAAGTCTTCTTTTCAATGGTTCAAAAACGATGTCAATTGGAAATCAGTAGCAAAAGTTATAGCATTCACACTGAAATATGCTCAGAACGCGAGAAAAAGCAGAGCGAAAGAAAAGTGAGATGATCTGAAATTTAGACTATAGAATTGGACTTTGAGTTCTTCATTGAAGTATTAGATCTTGAAATCTTCTTTTCAATGGTTCAAAAGCAAGTAAATTGAAATCTATAGAAAAAGTTATAGTATTACATACGAGATATGTCATCTGTGAGAAAAAGCAGAAAAAAAAAGACAGAGCCTTGAAAAGCGAGGCCGAAAGAAAAGTGAGATAATCTGAAGTTAGGCGATAGAATTAGCCTTTTAGGTCTTCATAGAAGTTGTAGATCTTGAAGTCTTTTTCAATGGTTCAAAAATGAAGTCAATTGGACATCTTTGCAAAAGGTATAGCATTAGATGAGATATGTCTGAAGCGAGAAAAATAGGCCAAAAACTCTTGTGAGAAAAGCGATTGAAAGGAAAATGAGATGATCTGAAGTTAGAGCGATAGAATTGGCCTTTTAGGTCTTGATAGAAGTTGTAGATCTTGAAGCCTTCTTTTTAATGGTTCAAAAACGAAGTCAATTAGACATCTGTAGAAAAAGTTATAGCATTAAATCTTGAGATATGTCTGAGCAGTGAAAAAAACGCAAAAAAACAGGAGCGTAGAAAAGCAGACATAAGAAAAGTGAGATGATACAGAAGTTAGACGATAGAATTAGCCTTTGAGGTATGCATAGAAGTTGTAAATCTTGAAGGCTTCTTTTCGATAGTTCAAAAACGAAGTCAATTGGAAATCTGTAGAAAAAGTTATAGCATTTGCCTTTGAGATATGTCTGAGCCTTGAAAAAGCAGACGCAAAAAAGCGAAGCGAAAGCAGACGAAAAAAGTGAGATGATCTGAAGCTAGGCGATAGAATTGGACTTTGAGGTCTTCATAGAAGCTGTAGATCTTGAAGTCTTCTTTCAATTGTTTAAAAGCGAAGTTAATTGGACATCTGGAGAGATAGTTATAGCATTACATTTGAGATATATACATCTGTGAGAAAAACAAGCCCAAAAAGACGAAGCGAAAGAGACGAAAGAAAAGTGAGATGATCTGAAGCTAGAGCGATAGAATTGGCCTTTGAAGTCTTAATAGAAGTTGTAGATCTTGAAGTCTTCTTTTCAATTGTTCAAAACGAAGTTAATTGGACATCTGTAGCAAAAGTTATAGCATTCACACTTAAATATGTATAGGCCTTGAAAAATAGGCCTGAAAAAAGGCAGAGGCAGTAAAAAGCAGACCAGAAAGAAAAGTAAGATAACAAAGAAGTTAGACAATAGAATTGGCCTTTGATGTCTTCATAGAAGTTGTAGATCTTGAAGTCTTCTTTTCAATTGTTCAAAAACTAAGTTAATTGGACATCTGTAGCAAAAGTTATAGCATTCGCACTAAGATATGTACAGACCTTGAAAAAGCAGGCCTTAAAAAGGCAGAGCAGTAAACGCAGACGAAAGAAAAATGAGATGATACAGAAGTTAGACTATAGAATTGGATTTGGAGGTCTTCATAGAAGTTGTAGATCTTGCAGTCTTCTTTTCAATGGTTCAAAAAGAAAGTCAATTGGACATCTATAGCAAAAGTTATAGTATTCGCCTTGAGTTATGTCTGAACCTTGAAAAAATGCAAAAAAAAGCAGGCGTAAAAGCGCAGCGAAAGAAAAGTGAGATGATACAGAAGTTATACGATAGAATTGGACTTTTAGGTCTTCATAGAAGTTGTTTCTCTTCAAGGCTTCTTTTCAATGGTTCAAAAATGAAGTCAATTGGACATCTGTAGCAAAAGTTTTAACATTAAATCTTGAAATATGTACAGAATTGGAAGAAACAGAGCAAAAAAATGCATACGTAAAAGCGAGCCGAAAGAAAAGTGAGATGATACATAACCTAGACTATAGAATTGGCCTTTGAGGTCTTAATAGAAGTTGTAGATCTTGAAGTCTTCTTTTCAATTGTTCAAAAACGAAGTTAATTGGACATCTGTAGCAAAAGTTATAGCATTCGCAATGATATATGTATAGACTCAGAAAAACAGACGCAAAAAGACAGACGCAGAAAAGAAGAAGAAAGAAAAGTGAGATAACAAAGAAGTTAGACAATAGAATTGGCCTTTGAGGTCTTCATAGAAGTTGTAGATCTTGAAGTCTTCTTTTTAATTGTTAAAAAACTAAGTTAATTGGACATCTGTAGCAAAATTTATAGCATTCGCACTAAGATATGTAAAGACGCAGAAAAACAGACACAAAAAGACAGAGGCAGAAAAGCAGATGAAAGAAAAGTGAGTTGATACAGAAGTTAGATAATAGAATTGACCTTTGAGGTCTTCATAGAAATTGTAGATCTTGAAGTCTTCTTTTCAATGGTTCAAAAACGAAGTCAATTGGAAATCAGTACAAAAAGTTATAGCATTCACACTGAAATATGCTCAGACGCAGAAAAACAGACTCAAAAAGACCGACGCAAAAAAGGAGACGAAAGAAAAGTGAGATG
This sequence comes from Erythroxylum novogranatense, assembly GCA_029891385.1. Taxonomy (NCBI): domain Eukaryota; kingdom Viridiplantae; phylum Streptophyta; class Magnoliopsida; order Malpighiales; family Erythroxylaceae; genus Erythroxylum; species Erythroxylum novogranatense. The sequence goes on from JAIWQS010000244.1 coordinate 10,487, forward strand.
ATACAGAAGTTAGACGATAGAATTAGCCTTTTAGGTCTGCATAGAAGTTGTAGATCTTGAAGTCTTTTTTTCAATGGTTCAAAAATGAAGTCAATTGGACATCTGTAGCAAAAGGTATAGCATTCGCACTGAGATATGTCTGATCGCAGAAAAATAAGCATAAAAAGACCGATGTGAAAGCGGCACGAAAGAAAAATAAGATGATCTGAAGTTAGGCGATAGATTTGTCCGTTTAGGTCTTAATAGAAGTTGTAGATCTTGAAGCCTTCTTTTCAATGGTTCAAAATGAAGTCAATTGGAAATCAGTAGCAAAAGTTATAGCATTCTGCTGAAATATGCTCAGACGCAGAAAAACAGACGCAAAAAGACAGACGCATAAAAGCAGACGAAAGAAAAGTGAGTTGATACAGAATTTAGACTATAGAATTGGACTTTGAGGTCTTCATAGAAGTATTAGATCTTGAAGTCTTCTTTTCAATGGTTCAAAAACAAAGTCAATTGGACATCTATAGCAAAAGTTATAGTATTCATACTGAGATACGTCTGACGCCTTGAAAAAAAGCCTTAAAAACGCAGCATGAAAGCGAGCGAAAGAAAAGTGCGATGATACAGAAGTTATACGATATAATTGGCCTTTGAGGTCTTCATAGAAGTTGTGGATCTTGAAGGCGTCTTTTCAATGGTTTAAGAAATGAAGTCAATTGGACATCTGTAGCAAAAGTTATATTATTCGCACTGAAATATGTACAGACGCAGAAGAACACGAGCCTTAAAAAGAGAGCAGTAAAAGCGAAGCCGAAAGAAAAGTGAGATGATACAGACGTTAGACGATATAATTAGCCTTTGAGGTCTTCATAGAAGTTGTAGATCTTGAAGTCTTCTTTTCAATGGTTCAAAAACGAAGTCAATTGGACATTTGTAGCAAAAGTTATACCATTCGCACTGAGATATATACATACGCAGAAAAACAGATGCAAAACGACAAAAGCAAAAAAGCAGACGAAAGAAAAGTGAGATGATAAAGAAGCTAGACGATAGAATTGGCCTTTGAGGTCTTTATAGAAGTTGTAGATCTTGAAGTCTTCTTTTCAATTGTTCAAAAACGGGACATCTGTAGCAAAAGTTATAGCATTCGCACTGAAATATGTATAGACGCAGAAAACAGACGTAAAAAGACAGACGCAGAAAAGCAGACGAAAGAAAAGTGAGATAACAAAGAAGTTAGACAATAGAATTGGCCTTTGAGGTCTGCATAGAAGTTGTAGATCTTGAAGTCTTCTTTTCAATGGTTCAAAAACGATGTCAATTGGAAATCAGTAGCAAAAGTTATAGCATTCACACTGAAATATGCGAAAAGTGAGATGATACAGAATTTAGACTATAGAATTGGACTTTGAGTTCTTCATAGAAGTATTAGATCTTGAAGTCTTCTTTTCAATGGTTCAAAAACGAAGTCAATTGGAAATCTATAGAAAAAGTTATAGTATTCGCCCTGAGATATGTACATCTGTGAAAAAGCAGGCCTTGAAAGAGGCACGCAGTGAAAAGGCGAAAGAAAAGTGAGATAATACAGAAGTTAGACGATAGAATTAGCCTTTTAGGTCTTCATAGAAGTTGTAGATCTTGAAGTCTTTTTTTCAATGGTTCAAAAATGAAGTCAATTGGACATCTTTTGCAAAAGGTATAGCATTCGCACTGAGATATGTACAGAAGCAGAAAAATAGACGCAAAAACACTGACGCAGAAAAGCAGACGAAAGGAAAATGAGATGATACAGAAGTTAGACGATAGAATTGGCCTTTTAGGTCTTGATAGAAGTTGTAGATCTTGAAGCCTTCTTTTTAATGGTTCAAAAACGAAGTCAATTGGACATCTGTAGAAAAAGTTATAGCATTCGTACTGAGATATGTACAGACGCAGAAAAACAGACGCAAAAAGACAGACGTAGAAAAGCAGACATAAGAAAAGTGAGATGATACAGAAGTTAGACGATAGAATTAGCCTTTGAGGTATGCATAGAAGTTGTAAATCTTGAAGGCTTCTTTTCAATAGTTCAAAAACGAAGTCAATTGGAAATCTGTAGAAAAAGTTATAGCATTTGCACTGAGATATGTACAGACGCAGAAAAACAGACGCAAAAAGACAGAAGCAGAAAACAGACGAAAAAAAGTGAGATGATACAGAAGCTAGACGATAGAATTGGACTTTGAGGTCTTCATAGAAGCTGTAGATCTTGAAGTCTTCTTTTCAATTGTTTAAAAACGAAGTTAATTGGACATCTGGAGAGATAGTTATAGCATTCGCACTGAGATATATACATACGCAGAAAAACAAGCCCAAAAAGACAGAAGCAGAAAAGCAGACGAAAGAAAAGTGAGATGATACAGAAGCTAGACGATAGAATTGGCCTTTGAAGTCTTAATAGAAGTTGTAGATCTTGAAGTCTTCTTTTCAATTGTTCAAAAACGAAGTTAATTGGACATCTGTAGCAAAAGTTATAGCATTCACACTGAAATATGTATAGACGCAGAAAAATAGACGCAAAAAGACAGACGCAGAAAAGCAGACGAAAGAAAAGTAAGATAACAAAGAAGTTAGACAATAGAATTGGCCTTTGATGTCTTCATAGAAGTTGTAGATCTTGAAGTCTTCTTTTCAATTGTTCAAAAACTAAGTTAATTGGACATCTGTAGCAAAAGTTATAGCATTCGCACTAAGATATGTACAGACGCAGAAAAACAGACGCAAAAAGACAGACGCAGAAACGCAGACGAAAGAAAAATGAGATGATACAGAAGTTAGACTATAGAATTGGATTTGGAGGTCTTCATAGAAGTTGTAGATCTTGAAGTCTTCTTTTCAATGGTTCAAAAAGAAAGTCAATTGGACATCTATAGCAAAAGTTATAGTATTCGCCTTGAGTTATGTACAGACGCAGAAAAACAGACACAAAAAGACAGACGTAGAAAAGCATACGAAAGAAAAGTGAGATGATACAGAAGTTATACGATAAAATTGGACTTTTAGGTCTTCATAGAAGTTGTTGCTCTTGAAGGCTTCTTTTCAATGGTTCAAAAATGAAGTCAATTGGACATCTGTAGCAAAAGTTATAACATTCAATCTTGAAATATGTACAGACCTTGGAAGAATGAGGCAAAAAAACGTATACGAAAAGCGAGCGAAAGAAAAGTGAGATGATACAGAACCTAGACTATAGAATTGGCCTTTGAGGTCTTAATAGAAGTTGTAGATCTTGAAGTCTTCTTTTCAATTGTTCAAAAACGAAGTTAATTGGACATCTGTAGCAAAAGTTATAGCTTTCGCACTGATATATGTATAGACTCAGAAAAACAAGCATAAAAAAAGACAGCAGAGAAAAGCAGATGAAAGAAAAGTGAGATAACAAAGAAGTTAGACAATAGAATTGGCCTTTGAGGTCTGCATAGAAGTTGTAGATCTTGAAGTCTTCTTTTCAATTGTTCAAAAACTAAGTTAATTGGACATCTGTAGCAAAAGTTATAGCATTCGTACTAAGATATGTACAGACGCAGAAAAACAGACGCAAAAAGACAAAAGCAAAAAAGCAGACGAAAGAAAAGTGAGATGATAAAGAAGCTAGACGATAGAATTGGACTTTGAGGTCTTCATAGAAGTATTAGATCTTGAAGTCTTCTCTTCATTGGTTCAAAAACAAAGTCAATTGGACATCTATAGCAAAAGTTATAGTATTAATACGAGATATGTACATCTGTGAAAAAGCAGAGCATAAAAAAAGACAGGGCGAAAAGAGACAAAAGAAAAGTGAGATGATACAGAAGTTAGAGGATAGAATTAGCCTTTTAGGTCTCCATAGAAGTTGTAGATCTTGAAGTCTTTTTTTCAATGGTTCAAAAATGAAGTAATTTGGACATCTGTAGCAAAAGGTATAGCATTCATGACTTTGAGATATGTCTGAGCCTTGAAAAATAGGCGCAAAAAACCGATGTGTAAAAGCAGACGAAAGAAAAATAAGATGATACAGAAGTTAGACGATAGATTTGTCCATTTAGGTCTTAATAGAAGTTGTAGATCTTGAAGCCTTCTTTTCAATGGTTCAAAAATGAAGTCAATTGGAAATCAGTAGCAAAAGTTATAGCATTCACACTGAAATATGCTACTCAGAACCTTGAAAAAGCAGAGGCGCTAAAAAAGAGGCAGCATAAAAGCGCAGCGAAAGAAAAGTGAGTTGATACAGAATTTAGACTATAGAATTGGACTTTGAGGTCTTCATAGAAGTATTAGATCTTGAAGTCTTCTTTTCAATGGTTCAAAAACAAAGTCAATTGGACATCTATAGCAAAAGTTATAGTATTCATACGAGATACGTCTGACGCCTTGAAAAGCAGAGCGAAAAAGCGAGGCCGAAAGAAAAGTGCGATGATACAGAAGTTATACGATATAATTGGCCTTTGAGGTCTTCATAGAAGTTGTGGATCTTGAAGGCGTCTTTTCAATGGTTTAAGAAATGAAGTCAATTGGACATCTGTAGCAAAAGTTATAATATTCGACTTGAAATATGTATGACCTTGAAGACGACAGAGCCAAAAAAAGAGAGCTTGAAAAGCGAACGAAAGAAAAGTGAGATGATACAGACGTTAGACGATATAATTAGCCTTTGAGGTCTTCATAGAAGTTGTAGATCTTGAAGTCTTCTTTTCAATGGTTCAAAAATGAAGTCAATTGGACATTTGCAGAAAAAGTTATACCATTCGCACTGAGATATATACATACGCAGAAAAACAGACGCAAAAAGACAAAAGCAAAAAAGTAGACGAAAGAAAAGTGAGATGATAAAGAAGCTAGACGATAGAATTGGCCTTTGAGGTCTTAATAGAAGTTGTAGATCTTGAAGTCTTCTTTTCAATTGTTCAAAAACGGGACATCTGTAGAAAAAGTTATAGCATTCGCACTGAAATATGTATAGACGCAGAAAATAGACGTAAAAAGACAGACGCAGAAAAGCAGACGAAAGAAAAGTGAGATAACAAAGAAGTTAGACAATAGAATTGGCCTTTGAGGTCTGCATAGAAGTTGTAGATCTTGAAGTCTTCTTTTCAATGGTTCAAAAACGAAGTCAATTGGAAATCAGTAGCAAAAGTTATAGCATTCACACTGAAATATGCTCAGACGCAGAAAAACAGACGAAAGAAAAGTGAGATGATACAAAATTTAGACTATAGAATTGGACTTTGAGTTCTTCATAGAAGTATTAGATCTTGAAGTCTTCTTTTCAATGGTTCAAAAACGAAGTCAATTGGAAATCTATAGCAAAAGTTATAGTATTCGCCCTGAGATATGTACATCTGTGAGAAAAACAGAGCCTTGAAAAAAAGAGACGCAGTAAAAGCGAGGCGAAAGAAAAGTGAGATGATACAGAAGTTAGACGATAGAATTAGCCTTTTAGGTCTTCATAGAAGTTGTAGATCTTGAAGTCTTTTTTTCAATGGTTCAAAAATGAAGTCAATTGGACATCTTTTGCAAAAGGTATAGCATTCGCACTGAGATATGTACAGACGCAGAAAAATAGACGCAAAAACACTGACGCAGAAAAGCAGACGAAAGAAAAATGAGATGATACAGAAGTTAGACGATAGAATTGGCCTTTTAGGTCTTGATAGAAGTTGTAGATCTTGAAGCCTTCTTTTTAATGGTTCAAAAACGAAGTCAATTGGACATCTGTAGAAAAAGTTATAGCATTAAATCTTGAGATATGTACAGAGCCTTGAGAAAACAGCAAGCAAAAAGGAGGGCGTAGAAAAGCGAGACATAAGAAAAGTGAGATGATCTGAAGTTAGGCGATAGAATTGGCCTTTGAGGTATGCATAGAAGTTGTAAATCTTGAAAACTTCTTTTCAATAGTTTAAAATGAAGTCAATTGGAAATCTGTAGAAAAAGTTATAGCATTTACTTTGAGATATGTCTGAACGCAGAAAAACAGACGCAAAAAGACGAAGCGTAAAAGCGAGCGAAAAAAGTGAGATGATCTGAAGCTAGGCGATAGAATTGGACTTTGAGGTCTTCATAGAAGCTGTAGATCTTGAAGTCTTCTTTTCAATTGTTTAAAAGCGAAGTTAATTGGACATCTGGAGCAATAGTTATAGCATTCATGCACTTTGAGATATATACATCTGAGAAAAACAAGCGAAAGAAAGAGAGCGAAGCGAGAAGCGACGAAAGAAAAGTGACATGATCAGAAGCTAGGCGATAGAATTGGCGCTGAAGTCTTAATAGAAGTTGTAGATCTTGAAGTCTTCTTTTCAATTGTTCAAAAACGAAGTTAATTGGACATCTGTAGCAAAAGTTATAGCATTCACACTGAAATATGTATAGGCCTTGAGAAAAATAGGCCTTAAAAAAACAGCCTTGAAAAGCGAGCAGAAAGAAATGTAAGATAACAAAGAAGTTAGAAAATAGAATTGGCCTTTGAGGTCTTAATAGAAGTTGTAGATCTTGAAGTCTTCTTTTCAATTGTTCAAAAACTAAGTTAATTGGACATCTGTAGCAAAAGTTATAGCATTCGCACTAAGATATGTACAGACGCAGAAAATCAGACGCAAAAAGACAGACGCAGAAAGAAAAATGAATTGATACAGAAGTTAGACTATAGAATTGGATTTGGAGGTCTTCATAGAAGTTGTAGATCTTGAAGTCTTCTTTTCAATGGTTCAAAAAGAAAGTCAATTGGACATCTATAGCAAAAGTTATAGTATTCGCCTTGAGATATGTCTGACCTTGAAAAAACAGGCAAAAAAAAGAGGGCGTAGAAAAGCGAGCGAAAGAAAACTGAGATGATACAGAAGTTATACGATAGAATTGGACTTTGAGGTCTTCATAGAAGTTGTAGCTCTTGAAGGCTTCTTTTCAATGGTTCAAAAATGAAGTCAATTGGACATTTGTAGCAAAAGTTATAACATTCGCACTGAAATATGTACAGACGTAGAAGAACAGACGCAAAAAGACAGACGCACAGAAAAGCAGACGAAAGAAAAGTGAGATGATACAGAACCTAGACTATAGAATTGGCCTTTGAGGTCTTAATAGAAGTTGTAGATCTTGAAGTCTTCTTTTCAATTGTTCAAAAACGAAGTTAATTGGACATCTGTAGCAAAAGTTATAGCTTTCGCACTGATATATGTATAGACTCAGAAAAACAAACGCAAAAAGACAGACGCAGAAAAGCAGATGAAAGAAAAGTGAGATAACAAAGAAGTTAGACAATAGAATTGGCCTTTGAGGTCTTCATAGAAGTTGTAGATCTTGAAGTCTTCTTTTCAATTGTTCAAAAACTAAGTTAATTGGACATCTGTAGCAAAAGTTATAGCATTCGTACTAAGATATGTATAGACGCAGAAAAACAGACACAAAAAGACAGACGCAGAAAAGCAGACGAAAGAAAAGTGAGATGATACAGAAGTTAGACGATAGAATTGGACTTTGAGGTCTGAATAGAACTATTAGATCTTGAAGTCTTCTCTTCATTGGTTCAAAAACAAAGTCAATTGGACATCTATAGCTAAAGTTATAGTATTCGCCCTGAGATATGTACATACGCAGAAAAACAGACGCAAAAAGACAGACGCAGAAAAGCAGACGAAAGAAAACTGAGATGATACAGAAGTTAGACGATAGAATTAGCCTTTTAGGTCTTCATAGAAGTTGTAGATCTTGAAGTCTTTTTTTCAATGGTTCAAAAATGAAGTCAATTGGACATCTGTAGCAAAAGGTATAGCATTCGCACTGAGATATGTACATACGCAGAAAAATAGACGCAAAAAGACTGACGCAGAAAAGCAGACGAAAGAAAAATGAGATGATACAGAAGTTAGACGATAGATTTGTCCGTTTAGGTCTTGATAGAAGTTGTAGATCTTGAAGCCTTCTTTTCAATGGTTCAAAAATGAAGTCAATTGGAAATCAGTAGCAAAAGTTATAGCATTCACACTGAAATATGCTCAGACGCAGAAAAACAGACGCAAAAAGACCGACGCAAAAAAGCAGACGAAAGAAAAGTGAGTTGATACAGAATTTAGACTATAGAATTGGACTTTGAGGTCTTCATAGAAGTATTAGATCTTGAAGTCTTCTTTTCAATGGTTCAAAAACAAAGGCAATTGGACATCTATAGCAAAAGTTATAGTATTAAGCACGAGATATGTACTGACCTTGAAAAACAGGACTAAAAAGCAGATTTGTAAAAGCGAGCGAAAGAAAAGTGCGATTATACAGAAGTTATACGATAGAATTGGCTTTTGAGGTCTTCATAGAAGTTGTAGATCTTGAAGGCGTCTTTTCAATGGTTTAAAAATAAAGTCAATTGGACATCTATAGCAAAAGTTATAACATTCGAACTGAAATATGTATGAACCTTGAGAAGAACAGATTTAAAAAGAGACGCAGTAAAAGCGGGAGCGAAAGAAAAGTGAGATGATACAGATGTTAGACGATAGAATTAGCCTTTGAGGTCTTCATAGAAGTTGTAGATCTTGAAGTCTTCTTTTCAATGGTTCAAAAACGAAGTCAATTGGACATCTGTAGCAAACGTTATACCATTCGAACTGAGACATATACATACGCAGAAAAACATACGCAAAAAGACAAAAGCAGAAAAGCAGACGAAAGAAAAGTGAGATGATACAGAAGCTAGACGATAGAATTGGCCTTTGAGGTCTTAATAGAAGTTGTAGATCTTGAAGTCTTCTTTTCAATTGTTCAAAAACGAGGTTAATTGGATATCTGTAGCAAAAGTTATAGCATTCGCACTGAAATATGTATAGACGCAGAAACAGACGCAAAAAGACAGACGAAGAAAAGCAGACGAAAGAAAAGTGAGATAACAAAGAAGTTAGACAATAGAATTGGCCTTTGAGGTCTTCATAGAAGTTGTAGATCTTGAAGTCTTCTTTTCAATGGTTCAAAAACGAAGTCAATTGGAAATCAGTAGCAAAAGTTATAGCATTGACACTGAAATATGCTCAGACGCAAAAAAAGAGACGCAAAAAAAGAGACGCAAAAAGACAGACGTAAAAAAGCAGACGAAAGAAAAGTGAGATGATACGGAATTTAGACTATAGAATTGGACTTTGAGGTCTTCATAAAAGTATTAGATCTTGAAGTCTTCTTTTCAATGGTTCAAAAACGAAGTCAATTGTACATACATAGAAAACCAGCCGCAAAAAGACAGACGCAGAAAAGCAAACGAAAGAAAAGTGAGATGATACAGAAGTTAAATGATAGAATTAGCCTTTTAGGTCTTCATAGAAGTTGTAGATCTTGAAGTCTTTTTTTCAATGGTTCAAAAATGAAGTCAATTGGACATCTGTAACAAAAGATATAGCATTCGTACTGAGATATGTACAGACGCAGAAAAATAGACGCAAAAAGACTGACGCAGAAAAGCAGACGAAAGAAAAATGAGATAACAAAGATGTTAGACAATAGAATTGGCCTTTGAGATCTTCATAGAAGTTGTAGATCTTGAAGTCTTCTTTTCAATTGTTCAAAAACTAAGTTAATTGGACATCTGTAGCAAAAGTTATAGCATTCATACTAAGATATGTACAGACGCAGAAAAACAGACGCAAAAAGACAGACGCAGAAAAGCAGACGAAAGAAAAGTGAGATGATACAGAAGTTAGACGATAGAATTGGACTTTGAGGTCTTCATAGAAGTATTAGATCTTGAAGTCTTCTCTTCATTGGTTCAAAAACAAAGTCAATTGGACATCTATAGCAAAAGTTATAGTATTAATACGAGATATGTACATCTGTGAAAAAGCAGCCTTAAAAAGACAGCCTTGTAAAAGCGCAAGCGAAAGAAAACTGAGATGATACAGAAGTTAGACGATAGAATTAGCCTTTTAGGTCTTCATAGAAGTTGTAGATCTTGAAGTCTTTTTTTCAATGGTTCAAAAATGAAGTCAATTGGACATCTGTAGCAAAAGGTATAGCATTCGCACTGAGATATGTACAGACGCAGAAAAATAGACGCAAAAAGACTGACGCAGAAAGGCAGACGAAAGAAAAATGAGATAATACAGAAGTTGGACAATAGATTTGTCCGTTTAGGTCTTGATAGAAGTTGTAGATCTTGAAGCCTTCTTTTCAATGGTTCAAATATGAAGTCAATTAGAAATCAGTAGCAAAAGTTATAGCATTCACACTGAAATATGCTCAGACGCAGAAAAACAGACGCAAAAAGACTGACGCAAAAAAGCAGACGGAAGAAAAGTGAGTTGATACAGAATTTAGACTATAGAATTGGACTTTGAGGTCTTCATAGAAGTATTAGATCTTGAAGTCTTCTTTTCAATGGTTCAAAAACAAAGTCAATTGGACATCTATAGCAAAAGTTATAGTATTCATACGAGATATGTCTGAGCCTTGAAAAAACAGGCAAAAAAATGCAGAAAAGCGAAAGAGGCGAAAGAAAAGTGCGATTATACAGAAGTTATACGATAGAATTGGCCTTTGAGGTCTTCATAAAAGTTGTAGATCTTGAAGGCGTCTTTTCAATGGTTTAAAAATGAAGTCAATTGGACATCTGTAGCAAAAGTTATAACATTCGAACTGAAATATGTACAGACGCAGAAGAACAGACGCAAAAAGACAGACGCAGAAAAGCAGACGAAAGAAAAGTGAGATGATACAGATGTTAGACGATAGAATTAGCCTTTGAGGTCTTCATAGAAGTTGTAGATCTTGAAGTCTTCTTTTCAATGGTTCAAAAATGAAGTCAATTGGACATCTGTAGCAAACGTTATACCATTCGAACTGAGACATATACATACGCAGAAAAACATACGCAAAAAGACAGAAGCAGAAAAGCAGACGAAAGAAAAGTGAGATGATACAGAAGCTAGACGATAGAATTGGCCTTTGAGGTCTTAATAGAAGTTGTAGATCTTGAAGTCTTCTTTTCAATTGTTCAAAAACGAGGTTAATTGGATATCTGTAGCAAAAGTTATAGCATTCGCACTGAAATATGTATAGAGGCGATGAAATGCATTTAAAAAGACGATCGAAGAAAAGGCATTTAAAGAAAAGTGAGATAACAAAGAAGTTAGACAATAGAATTGGCCTTTGAGGTCTTCATAGAAGTTGTAGATCTTGAAGTCTTCTTTTCAATGGTTCAAAAACGAAGTCAATTGGAAATCAGTCGCAAAAAAAGAGACGCAAGAAGACAGACGTAAAAAAGCAGACGAAAGAAAAGTGAGATGATACGGAATTTAGACTATAGAATTGGACTTTGAGGTCTTCATAAAAGTATTAGATCTTGAAGTCTTCTTTTCAATGGTTCAAAAACGAAGTCAATTGTACATACACAGAAAAACAGCCGCAAAAAGACAGACGCAGAAAAGCAAATGAAAGAAAAGTGAGATGATACAGAAGTTAAACGATAGAATTAGCCTTTTAGGTCTTCATAGAAGTTGTAGATCTTGAAGTCTTTTTTTCAATGGTTAAAAAATGAAGTCAATTGGACATCTGTAACAAAAGATATAGCATTCGCACTGAGATATGTACAGACGCAGAAAAATAGACGCAAAAAGACTGATGCAGAAAAGCAGACGAAAGAAAAATGAGATGATACAGAAGTTAGATGATAGAATTGGCATTTTAGGTCTTGATAGAAGTTGTAGATCTTGAATCCTTCCTTTCAATGGTTCAAAAATGAAGTCAATTGGACATCTGTAGAAAAAGTTATAGCATTCATACTGAGATATGTACAGACGCAGAAAAAACAGATTTAAAAAGATGACGAGTAAAAGCGCATAAAAGAAAAGTGAGATGATACAGAAGTTAGACGATAGAATTGGCCTTTGAGGTATGCATAGAAGTTTTAGATCTTGAAGGGTTCTTTTCAATAGTTCAAAAACGAAGTCAATTGGAAATCTGTACAAAAAGTTATAGCATTTGCCTTTGAGATATGTCTGAGACGCGTAAAAAATGTATACAAAAAGAAGTATGTAAAAGGCAGCGAAAAAAAGTGAGATGATACAGAAGTTAGACGGTAGAATTGGACTTTGAGGTCTTCATAGAAGTTGTAGATCTTGAAGTCTTCTTTTCAATTGTTTAAAAACAAAGTTAATTGGACATCTGGAGCAATAGTTATAGCATTCGCACTGAGATATATACATACGCAGAAAAACAGGCCCAAAAAGATGTAGCGTAAAAGTCGATTTAAAGAAAAGTGAGAGGATACAGAAGCTAGACGATAGAATTGGCCTTTGAGGTCTTAATAGAAGTTGTAGATCTTGAAGTCTTCTTTTCAATTGTTCAAAAACGAACTTAATTGAAAATCTGTAGCAAAAGTTATAGCATTCGCACTGAAATATGTATAGACGCAGAAAAACAGACGCAAAAAGACAGACGCAGAAAAGCAAACGAAAGAAAGTGAGATAACAAAGAAGTTAGACAATAGAATTAGCCTTTGAGGTCTTCATAGAAGTTGTAGATCTTGAAGTCTTCTTTTCAATTGTTAAAAAACTAAGTTAATTGGACATCTGTAGCAAAAGTTATAGCATTCGCACTTAGATATGTCTGAGCCTTGAAAAAACAGATTTAAAAAGACAAAAGCAGGAAACCAGATTTAAAGAAAAATGAGATGATACAGAAGTTAGACTTTAGAATTGGACTTTGAGGTCTTCATAGAAGTTGTAGATCTTAAAGTCTTCTTTTCAATGGTTCAAAAAGAAAGTCAATTGAACATCTATAGCAAAAGTTATAGTAATCGCCCGGAGATATGTACAGACGCAGAAAAAAAGATGCAAAAAGACAGACGCAGAAAAGCAGACGAAAGAAAAGTGAGATGATACAAAAGTTATATGATAGAATTGGCATTTGAGGTCTTCATAGAAGTTGTAGATCTTGAAGGCTTCTTTTCAATGGTTCAATAACGAAGTCAATTGGACATCTATAGCAAAAGTTATAATATTCGCACTGAAATATGTACAAACGCAGAAAAACAGATGCAAACAGACAGACCCAGAAAAGAAGACGATAGAAAAGTGAGATGATACAGATGTTAGACGATAGAATTAGCCTTTGAGGTCTTCATAGAAGTTGTAGATCTTGAAGTTTTCTTTTCAATGGTTTAAAAACGAAGTCAATTGGACATCTGTAGCAAAATTTATACCATTTGCACTGAGATATATACATACGCAGAAAAACAGACGCAAAAAAAGATGAAGCAGAAAAGCAGACGAAAGAAAAGTGAGATGATACAGAAGCTAGACGATAGAATTGGCCTTTGAGGTCTTAATAGAAGTTGTAGATCTTGAAGTCTTCTTTTCAATTGTTCAAAAACGAAGTTAATTGGACATCTATAGAAAAAGTTATAGAATTCGCACTGATATATGTATAGACTAAAAAAAACAGACGCAAAAAGACAGACGCAGAAAAGCAGACGAAAGAAAAGTGAGATAACAAAGAAGTTAGACAATAGAATTGGCCTTTGAGGTCTTCATAGAAGTTGTAGATCTTGAAGTCTTCTTTTCAATTGTTCAAAAACTAAGTTAATTGGACATCTGTAGCAAAAGTTATAGCATTCGCACTGAGATATGTACAGACGCAGAAAAACAGCCTTGAAAAAAAGCATTTGGAAAAGCGCATAGAAAGAAAAGTGAGTTGATACAGAACTTAGATGATAGAATTGACCTTTGAGGTCTTCATAGAAGTTGTAGATCTTGAAGTCTTCTTTTCAATGGTTCAAAAACTAAGCCAATTAGAAATCAGTAGCAAACGTTATAGCATTCACACTGAAATATGCTCAGACGCAGAAAAACAGACGCAAAAAGACAGACGCAGAAAAGCAGACGAAAGGAAAGTGAGATGATACAGAATTTAGACTATAGAATTGGACTTTGAGGTCTTCATAGAAGTATTAGATCTTGAAGTCTTCTATTCAATAGTTAAAAAATGAAGTCAATTGGACATCTATAGAAAAAGTTGTAGTATTCGCCCTGAGATATGTACATACGCAGAAAAACAGACGCAAAAAGACAGACGCAGAAACGCAGACGAAAGAAAAGTCAGATGATGCAGAACTTAGAGCATAGAATTAGCCTTTTAAGTCTTCATAGAAGTTGTAGATCTTGAAGTCTTTTTTACAATGGTTCAAAAATGAAGTCAATTGGACATCTGTAGCAAAAGTTATAGCATTCGCACTGAGATATGTACAGACGCAGAAAAATAGACGCAAAAAGACTGACGCAGAAAAGCAGACGAAAGAAAAATGAGATGATACAGAAGTTAGACGATAGAATTGGCCTTTTAGGTCTTGATAGAAGTTGTAGATATTGAAGCCTTCTTTTCAATGGTTCAAAAACGAAGTCAATTGGACATCTGTAGAAAAAGTTATAGCATTCGTACTGAGATATGTACAGCCGCAGAAAAACAGACGCAAAAAGACAGACGCAGAAAAGCAGACAAAAGAAAAGTGAGATGATACAGAAGTTAGACGATAGAATTGGCCTTTGAGGTATGCATAGAAGTTGTAGATCTTGAAGGCTTCTTTTCAATAGTTCAAAAATGAAGTCAATTGGAAATCTGTAGAAAAATTTATAGCATTTGCACTGAGATATGTACAGACGCAGAAAAACAGACGCAAAAAGACAGAAGCAGAAAAGCAAACAAAAAAAAAGTGAGATGATACAGAAGTTAGACGATAGAATTGGACTTTGAGGTCTTCATAGAAGTTGTAGATCTTGAAGTCTTCTTTTCAATTGTTTAAAAACGAAGTTAATTGGACATCTGGAGCAATAGTTATAGCATTCGCACTGAGATATCTACAGACGCAGAAAAACAGACGCAAAAAGACAGACGCAGAAAAGCAGACGAAAGAAATGTGAGATGATACAGACGTTATACGATAGAATTGGACTTTGAGATCTTTATAGAAGTTGTAGGTATTGAAGTCTTCTTTACAATGGTTCAAAAACGAAGTCAATTAGACATCTGTAGAAAATGTTATAGCATTCGCACTGAGATATGTATAGACGCAAAAAAACAGACGCAAAAAGAGAGACAAAGAAAAGCAAACGAAAGAAAAGTGAGATGATACAGAAGCTAGACGATACAATTGGCCTTTGAGGTCTTCATAGAAGTTGTATATATTGAAGCCTTCTTTTCAATGGTTCAAAAATGAAGTCAATTAGACATCTGTAGCAAAAGTTATAGCATTCGCACTGAGATATGTACAGACGCAGAACAACAGACGCAAAAAGACAGACGCAGAAAAGTTGACGAAAGAAAAGTGAGATGATACAGAAGTTAGACGATAGAATTGGCCTTTGAGGTCTTCATAGAAGCTGTAGATATTGAAGTCTTCTTTTCAATGGTTCAAAAATGAAGTCAATTGGACATCTATAGAAAAAGTTATAGCATTCGTACTGAGATATGTACAAACGCAAAAAAACAGACGCAAAAAGACAGACGCAGAAAAGCAGACGAAAGAAAAGTGAGATGATACAGGAGTTAGACTATAGAATTGGACTTTGAGGTCTTCATAGAAGTTGTAGATCTTGAAGTCTTCTTTTCAATGGTTTAAAAGGAAAGTCAATTGGACATCTATAGCAAAAGTTATAGTATTCGCCCTAAAATATGCACAGACACAGAAAAACAGACGCAAAAAGACAGACGCAGAAAAGCAGATGAAAGAAAAGTGAGATGATACAGAATTTAGACGATAGAATTAGCCTTTGAGGTCTTCATAGAAGTTGTAGATCTTGAAGTCTTCTTTCAATGGTTAAAAAATGAAGTCAATTGGACATCTGTAGCAAAAGTTATAGCATTCGCACTAATATATGTACAGACGCAGAAAAAAAGACGCAAAAAGACAGACGCAGAAAAGTAGACAAAAAAAAAGTGAGATGATACAGAAGTTAGAGGATAGAATTGGCCTTTGAGGTCTTAATAGAAGTTGTAGATCTTGAAGTCTTCTTTTCAATGGTTCAAAAACGAAGTCAATTGGACATCTGTAGCAAAAGGTATAGCATTCGCACTGAGATATATACAGACGCAGAAAAGCACAGTCTGAAACATAGGGTGCATGCATTTGAGTCGTTTCATTGCAGACCGTGGCAACTGATCCCTAGTTTGAGTCGTACAGGTAGAAATCCTACGTGTGCATACGTGTCAAGTGACTAAGTGAGAAAAAAGTGAGACTGTGTTAGGGGGTGAACCCCTGATAGTGTATAAACAATTAGGAAAGGAAGAAGGAAAAATGGATATGGAGATTAATATTGTACTGTGGTTAGACTGACTGTGTTGGCCTAGACGGATTAAGGAAAGAATTGATATCAATGAATTCCCGGATTAAAATGGTAATATTGTGGTGATAGAAAAATGAATATGTCCAGAACTGGGAGAGGTCCACTAGAGATATGGGAAGCATACTGTTATAGTAGGCCTAAGTGAGATTAAAAGTCCGTGATGATTAGGTAATTACAGCTCTGACTGTATATGTCATGAAATGGGAAATATTGGACTGGAGTAAAGTGTAGATGGTCCGATCAGGCATATATTGATTCACTGCATTCGTGTTAGATATCAGTAGATATTACAGGCAAATGATGATAGTGAGATTGTACTAAGAACAAGGTTATACTGTAACGGTCTACTTTGGACTGAAAGAACTGAAAGAGCAAGGTGCCTAGTGCCTAGTAGAGTGAGAAAGAGTAGAAAGGGTGAAATGAAAGTGTACAGATAAACTGAAATGAATTCGTGAAATGGTTATGATCTGGACCGTATAAGCTTGAGACTGAAATGGTTATGTGACTATTGTGCTAAGAGTTTGGAAATCAGTATGATAAAATCGTAAGGGAAAAAGACAGACTGATGATTTCTACTAATTGTGTATCGGGAAATTCTGGATTTGGTTGAAAAGATGTATATGGACACAGACATGGTAAATGAATGGGTAAATAGATAGAGATACAGTGGAGTTGTAACAATGATTTTGTCGTGTTTTGGGGACTATGAATGCCCTATCATAGATTGTTTGAGGATAATAAAGAGATACGTAACAATAAGAAGATGATATTGTATAAGCCAAATGGTTATGACCTTAAAGAGGTCAAGCTGACACATAAATGATATGAGAATGAAATTAGGGAAAGGAAAAAAAAAAAACAAGGATAGCGATATATGAAAAGAGTTGTCACATTTAAGTCGATTTACCATTGGGAGTATCTATTGGACAGTAAGGTTGATCATGATTAATGAAACGTATGTGAAAGATACATGAAAATCACAGAGGAGATGATCGGTGAGTGATTAGAGTGGCTATAAATTGAAAGTTTTTACTGGGTTAAAGTAAGACATAGGAGGACTGAGTGTACCTGTAGGAGAAGAAATGAAAAATGATTATGGCATCAGTCATTTATTTGAGGATTAGCATAAACGGAAAGGAGTCTTACAGAAGTCTGAATTGTATAGGTTACTAATTGGTTTCCGGATAAAATGCTAAGGAATAGATTACTGAATAAGTGGTAAAGAAAGTGTTTAAGTGACTGTCATAAGGAACCTTAGTGTAAGGAATGTTCTGATCTTTTAAATGATGGCATAAACTTGTTCTGATTGAGATAGTGCTTAAGAATGATTGAAAAACAATTAGGGACACTAATTGGCTTATGAGACTTTCGTGAACAGTATAAAGATGGTAGCAAGACTAATGGACAAACGGAAAGAAGTATAGACGAAATCAAAAGTGAAATTGAGGCTATCTATACTGTGTGTACGAAAATGTTAAGTATCCAACAACATGAGTGGAAGTTTAATTTGAGGTGATCCTATTGCAATGTGAAGCGAATAGAGCTCCATGGGTGAGGCAAAACTGTAAAGTAGTCCCGAACTGTAAAGTGAAATACTCAAATGAAGTGGAAATTGATGGAAGTCCAAGTACAGATGATTAGGTATTGGTATATATATAGATATATCGATGTGGATGACAGGAAATCGATTGAAAAGAGAAAATGAATAGAGACAAGAAGTCCTAAAGGGAAACTGATAATGACGTGATGTAGTGTTATCTTCATGAAGGGATTGCAAATACCTTAATTGTGGACTGAATGAATTGAATGATGTTTGGTGATGTATGGAAAAGTTTAAGAGGGAATGATGCAAAGTAAGCAAATGGTAGTGACGATAATTATCGACAAAATGTGTTTGAAAGGATTGAACAGTGAAAAGTAAAATGAATTATATGAATTATTGAAGAATTTGATACTGCTGATAAACATACCTTTGGAGAGTGGACAATGTGTGTTGAACTGAAACATAATGTTCAAACGGTAGTAGATAAATTGAATTGACTTTGATAAATGGTATTGGTGTCATGATCGCGATTGAAAGCCTTGGAGACTGTAGATTCCTATAAGGATACACTGTGTTAATTTGAGGAAAGAGACAGGCATAAATACCGACAATGCTGAAATGAACGGACAATTTTGCCTACTAAACTCAACTAGTGAACAGATATGCTGCAATGAACAGATCAATTACAGATATTGGGATTTTCAAAGAATGTCAAGTAGATTATAGGTAATTGTGAAGTGTTTCTGGAAAATTGAAGTTGCAGATCTAGTGATAAGCAAGGTTAAGAGTGCAGAAATTAAAGTGGTGAGTCTTATGATGAGTTTGAATATGCATATGAAATTGAAAAAAAAAACAATAGTGAAAGATTCAAAGAAGAGGTATGTGTACCCGATTAAAAAAAAGTGTTAGAACAAGAAAGTTAACAGTCGAAGTTAGACATTCTACTAAGCATATGCGAAAAGTGAAATTGAACTTATAGGTCTGAATGTTCAACGGTTGGGGTTGCACAGGATTTTGATAGTGTTATAGAGTTTTGATTTACTGTAAAGATACACTGCTACACTGTACAGTGCCTAACGGAAGTCAAAGACCACAATGAATTTGAGACTGTGTTGAGTGAAACAAAGGAAAGTGACATAGGAAAACAGCATGGGTTAACTAAAGTGGATCAGGATCGGATAAGTGAAACAGAGTAAAATGCATATCCGGGATAGAGTGCGTGAACACTATAAAACAGTGAATTGTCCAAGGAGAGTTGAATTTGAACTAAGAGTCAATGGATTATAAGGAATGACTGCATTAGGTAAATTATCACTGGTTATAGCGAAATGGAGCTACATGTCACTGTATTGGTACCAAAGGAAAGTGAATCGTCGGGGACGAGATGAAGGAGGTTATGGTAAGTATCACCTTGAAAAGATGTACTCAATGAAATACGAATTAGACTGCATGGTACTAGAGAAAAAGGGTATTGGATGGATAAAACGTGATGAATGAATAGGTTCGGAAATAATGTACTGAGTCATAGCTCTGGAAATGGCAAGTGAGATAGTTAAGATAGTGAGATCACCAACTGACAGCCTTGTTGAGTCCGTCTACTGTGATGAGTGATACTGAGTTAGCCAAATAAGTGACTGAACAACTGACTGAGTGTGATTACTGTGACTTTTCGGGAAAAAAAATGAATCATTGAATGGACAAGTGTATGGGACATGTAGGGTCATTTGATAACGGTCATAGTGAACCGTTGACTGAGAATTTGGAGGATGAAATTTTTATAAGGAGGGGGGAATTGTAACATCCCTCCCCCTACTGGAAGGGTAAAATAGTAAATTTGGCATAAGATGAGATGGATCGGAATGACTTAGGACTGCTCATGCATAATAGGATTGATACACAGTATCAATTGTGCACATTGAATTACTGTACATGCATACATGACATTCCCGATTTTCGTGCCTAAGACAAATTTATTGGGATTAGCATGATTTTTGGGTTTGGAAAACTATTCTGAGTGCGCCATAAATTGTTTTCTATTTTAAGGGATTTTCAAGAATTTTTCTGGAATTTTTCGGGGTTCTTTCCCGGACCGAAAAAAATTCCAACGGGCTGACTGAGTGGATTTTTCTATACTGAAAAGGGATTGCCTACTGGCATGAGATTATTGGATAAATGATTTTTGGGAATTATTCTAGAGCCATGATTAGAGATTAATTGGGATTAAAGTTCTATTATTTAATGTACTTAAAGAGGATTACTTGATTAATTGGTTTTTATCCATTAGGGACAAGTGTGCCTTCCATTTATGAGTTTTGTCTTTTATTACTCATCATCCACGACTTTCATCCACAACTTTCTCCTTGGTCTTTTTATAAACAAAAACATTTGGAAAGCCTATTCTTCTCTCATCCGAAACCATACTTCTCCTTCCTTGGTGTTTTCCTCTTCTTCCTTGCTTTTGCTTGCTTCTTCTTTAAACATATCCAAGACCAAGTGAAGCCTTGAAAAGAGGATGGTGTGTATGTGTGGTGGAGTGTTAATCGTGAGTATTGGTGAGAGTTATGAAGTTGAGTTAAGCTTGGAAGATTGAAGTAGATACTTGAAGAATTGAGAGCTTGCAACTTGATTAAGGTAGGAGTTATGTTTGTACTTATTTTTTTTGGTAGTTAGAAGCATTCATGGGGATCCTTGATGCATTTATTTGATCATAAAAGTGGTAGGTTTGAATGGGTTTAATGCATGCTTGTGTGAGGGAAGTGGATAGGAAGAGATTTGTGTGTGCACTGTCGATATGTATGTGAATAGTGTGAAAGGTGATACGCCTTATATGTGTACAAATTGGCAATGCCTGAGTTAATTTGGAATGTGATAATATGTGATAAGATGTGAATTGTTTGGTTATGCATGCGTTGGGTGAACCATCGATGATGGTTTCTCACTGAGTTCGCAAACTCACCCAACATTGCAATTATTTTCAGAATTGAAGAGTACCCGTTAGTAAAGCGGGAGTATGTTCGCAGGATTCAAGTGAAGGTCGAGAAGTCGGGATCGGTTTGTATCGCATTACATGTCTTTATTTTGTAATAAAGTGTTTATTTGTATTTGTGAAATTGACCTCGGTGGCTTTTGAAAATGTGTGTATTGAAATTGGATGTGATTGAATGAGTACCCAATTTGGGTATGGAATTCGCATACGTGTTTAAAAAGAATAATGTACCGATTTACGAATGAGTGGTTATACGCCACCCTCATGGGCACGGACTCAGATATCACCATCGATATCGGGTTCGGGTCTTGCGAGAGTGGGGTGTTACATTTTTAGTATCAGAGCCCAGAAGTACAATCTTACATGGGCGTTCTGAAAAATGTGTCAAGTTACATGCATTTAAGTCAGGTCATGGCAGACAGAGACAACTGATCCCCAGTCTAGTATATGAGTCACATGTAGGAGCCTGTACCAATTGTTTCAGTCGTTAGAATTTGTGAGGGCATTGATGATATATCATAATGGGATAAATGCCAGTTGTGGATATCATGAAATCGGAAAAAGGTATATGATTCGATTTGACAAATGAAGATTGAGTGTATTGGTACTAGTGGATACATTATGGAAGGCGATATCCGGGTTATACCCCCGGTATATCCTTGAATGTGAGATAGATGTGAATATGTTCTAAACTGATAAAGAAAATTAGAGCTATGATAGAAATGACAAGAGTACAAGTGTATAATGTGGATGAAATGAAATGTTATAATTGAGATTGATTACTGTGACGAGTGTTATGAATAATGATTTATGACTGTAAATCGATTACGTTAGAGAGAAATCAAGAATGATGGTATATCTATGACGTTGATCGTTGAGTGTGAAAATATAAGGGTGTGATGTAATCATGAAAAGATGGAAAGGTAAGACAATGATACTGATAAGTGAAACAGATGTTCCGGTTTAATTGATTTGCCTAAGTAAATACACACCTGATTATGGGAGCCCCATGGTAAGTGATAAATATTAACCGAAATTGTCTAGTGTACGTGGAGATGGCAGGAGAAGTAACTTAAGGGATGATTGTATTGTATAAAGTTCAATATGATATGAGTTCAAATGAGAAAGGAAAATGTTTATGATAAATCCTTTGGGAAAGAAGAGAGACTGTTAATGGTGATACCAAAAAGAGAAAGGTTATCTCGAGTAAATGTGAATAAAGAGTTCTTAGTAGTAATTGATGAGAATACATTTTCAAATAAGATGTGATGATTATATTGGGAATGAATTGAAATTTGTTATATGTTGAAGACTTGATCATAATTTAATCCTCACGAGTGAGGTTAGGTGCAAAAAGAGAGTATTGTATATCCTTCGTGTAAGTGACTAATTGGTATATCGATGCAATAATTTTTGTTGGTACGGACCTCAATGAATAGTATTAAAAAGGATAGTCTGATTATATGGATTGTGGCATAGATTGATCTACATGGGATATTGTGTTCTTAAGGCATTGGAATTGATTGACAAGAAATGTGATGACTGTGATGTTGAGGAATTTCATAAGTAGTATTGATGAAAATAGTAAGAAATTTACTTCCAAAGAAGAATTGGATTAAGTTGATCGAATGATTCAATTGAATAGTGATCAATGCAAGGACAGTATAGAGATAAATTTGAAATAAATTACAAGTTAAATTTGGAGTCTTAATTCTAGCAGAGACTCGAGCGAAAAAGGTAGAACATGCTTTCATTATGATGATGAGATGAATCCAATTATGTAAGAGAATTACTGAACATTAAGAAAATAGTAATTGTGAATATGAGGACAAAATAGATTAATGTATGGTTTGTGTAATTATGTGCTAAAAATACGAAATTGATTTGATGAATGTTTAATTAATGCAGGCAGTGATCTATTGCACATAAATTGGGTTATGTGGAGAAATTAGGGTAAAAGGAACATATGTCAGAATATGTTGTGATGGAATTGAGAAAATTATAAGAAAATCGTTCCTCATTGGAGACTTTTGATATTTAAAGAGTTATACAAATTGATCACTGGTATAAGGAATTTTGGATTGAAATTGTCCGAGGTGACAATGCCCTAATAGTATTGTGCTACTGAAAAGTAAAGTGTCTTGAGTGCATTCAGATTGGGGAAATGATGAAGATCATCGATGATCGATTAAATGCATTTGAAAAGTAAAGAAGATAAATCGGCACAGATGAGGAAATTGTATCCTATGCGAACTTCATAAGAGTGAATTTGACCTTGATTGAATAAATAGTGGATGAATTATTATTCGAAAATGGCATTGGGAGACTTAATGACGATAGGGGTATGGATACAATGTGAAATTGTTAGGAACTTATATATGTATACGGGATTTGGAGATTTTGCATTATATACTGAAATGTTCCAGTAAAGGTTATACTGTAATCTGATGAAAGTGTGTAAAGTGATTTTTGTACCTTGGGACAAGTAAAACTTCATGGGCTGTATTTTGATTGATAATTTGTGATCTGTTGTAATGAGTGTTTCTCTAAAAGCTTGGAGACAATAATTGGACTGAAACAATTGAAAATGTCTACGAATGTGCAAATCAATAGTGTTTTGTGAATTCGAAAGATTTGAAAAGAATTAAGTGATTGAATAATTCAATTATGCTAGTCATGAAATTAAATGGATTGAACAGGAAATTATCTGAGTGATAAGGTTTTGATTGTATGATTGAGTATAAATCGTCGAGCTAGCAAAAAGGGGCAAAAAAGAAAGTATTATTTGTTATTGGAATTCAGAAACTAGTGTGTATATTTAAAAAGATTGGCAAAGACCAAATTAAGGTGTTGACATTTGCGAATGTTATCGAGAAACTGTTAGAGAGTATTATGGTTTAGTAAGAGCAAATCGAAAGAGGAATCGATAGTTTAGCGTGAAAAATCGAATGGTTGTTTGTATGATCAACCAACAGGCTTGTCTGTTGGAATCAATTGTCAAATGGATAATTTGGGAATTCATAGGGACATAAATTGGCGTATAGTCTGAATTGATTGCAACTATATCAATTGTTGCATTGGTGACACCATTTGAGCAGCGTATATGTTGAGAGTAAATGAATCTGTAATGGGGATTTAGAAATCAAAAAGGTATGACAATGTGTCCAGTTGATTGTTATCGAGGTGATTATAATCTTATGAGATTAAGGTTTTATCACTAAAGGAATGTAATCTGATAAACGATAAATGAAATGTTTTGAAGTGTATCACCTCGGCCAGATACACTTAGATAGAGACACAGGTATAATGAAGGGTAATTAAATTCGATATGTAGTGATCTCTATGGGACTGTAGTGTGAATGGAACTACGGATTTATAAATCTGTAAAAGATGTTTCGGATCCAAAGTGTTACTTGGACAGGATTAGGAAATATCGTTATGATCTGACATACGTATTATCGATATCGAAAGTAAAGAATTGTGAGTGATCTTAAGGAATCTATGAGACTGTGTAAAGTTAGAGAAAAGATAAAGAGTGATTGATAGTATTGATTTCAGTTATTTGGCAGAAATTGTCTATATAGTAAAATAAGTGGGAAACAGTATTTAGTGATCGGAACAATTCCCCTGCCTCCCTGATCAATCGTATATGAAATTTCGAGGACGAAATTTTTGTAAGGAGGGGAGAATTGTAACATCCCGACCCCAATGGGAAGGGTATATGGGTCAATTTGGTCAGGCTAGTAATTTGCATTTCATATTTCTGATGTGAACATTTATTTGGCCTCTGATTGTAGAGGACTGAGTCATTTGGCACATGCACATATAGGTACATGCATTCGTGACTTTTCCCGGCTTTTGATTTTGTAAATGATTTGAACTATGAATGTGTGAGATAATTATATTGGATTATGATATATTGTGAATTATGGAATAATTGGGTGTGAATGGTGGAATTGGAACTGTGTTAGAGTGATCGCAAAGTGACAGTGATCGTTAGGATAAGTTTCTGGAATAATTAGGAGAAAATGTCAACCGGAAATTCTCTGAGTGGCGGACCGATTGACTGAATAGGACCGAAATAATTGTCCTATGGCTATGGAAATTAGAAATATGATTTAAGAGTTTAAATATATCGAGCCATTGAAATTTAGAGACAAATTGGACCGAAAATGATCGTGAAAAGAGTAACAGAATTTCTTGTATTATGAGGAAAAAGGGGACAAGAGATATATGGAATTAGCCTTATAAATGCCTTAGAATTTTGAAAGGAGAAAAGGAATTCTCTTCTCCTAGGGCACGAACCCTTTTGTCCTTCCTCGGTGATCTTCGTTCCTGTCTTCTTCTTGATTCTTGCTTGTTTCTTCTTCATTGTGGTTGAAGACTAGCTGGAAACTTTAGAGAGGTTGATGTTGGGCTTGGCTATGGAGATCACCGTGATTGCTAGAGGTTGGAAGAGATTTTCGGAGATTTTAAGGTTTAGGGATTGAGCTTCGATTGGTAAGTATATGATTTCATGTTGTTTATTATTGTGTTTAAAGCATGCATGGGGTTAATTGTTAGAGATTTGAGTGTTTAAGTTGAGTTAATACTGGATTTTGGAGAGAGAAAGAGGAAAAAGGAAACCGGAGAAGACGAACCAGGGTCGCACGTCGCGACGAATAAATATTTAGACGTCGTGACGAGGAAAGTGTTTAGACGTCGCGACGAGGAAAGTGTTTAGACGTCGCGACGAGCAAGGTGGGGACGTCACGGCGAGCGTGAATCATTGACGCCGCGAAGAGCCTGAAGGAAACGTTCACCGCGGTGAGCGTCTGTACGTCGCGGCGAGCCACTCCTGCACACGAGCGTCTGTGCGTCGCGGCGAGGAACAGTTTCTGATGTGTTTTAATTGGAGTTTTGAGGTATAACTAATTGTGTAGACCTCCAATTGAGGTGAGGTTTGATTTTCTATGATCTAGTGAATGAGGTTTATGATTAAGGAAAAGAATGAGAGTTTGAATTCAGGTTTTAGAGATCTCATTTAGTGAAAGAAGTTATGAATGTGATTGTATTGCAACCTAAGGATAGTTTCCTGATGATTGGGTTATAATTATGAGAATTTCGAATATAGGAATTCAGTGTAATTGGAGTCTTTATTAAGTGAATTTGATTTAGTTCAAAATGAAAATTGGTTTTGAGATCTTGTGAGCTTCGGTTAGTGCATATGAATTGACAAATGGAACTAATTGGTATAAATGAAATTGGTGAGTTCTACGGCGTGTTATTGAATCGAAATGAGCCGATAGTGATCATTGAGTAAAAGAAAGTGGAAAGGGGGAAATGGTACCGGGAAAATCATGAATAGGCATAGTACATCTGTTATTCAAGGCATGTGCATCATTAATTATTTTTTACTGTGCATTTTTTAATGAATCAAATTAATTGAATTGTTATAGAGCCGACGGATCGATAATCCACGGACAGTGCTGGAGCTTCCAGGCAACAGCTAGGAAGTTCAGGTGAGTAACCTAGTTGGTTTCTCAACCTTATGTGTTTAATATTATGCTTCTATGTCATGTGGAGACAAAAGGACGGATATATGTGTTTGACTTGATTGATTTCGGACTACGGGTGTCCGAAGTATTTGAATGTGATAGTAAAAGTGCAAATTGTGAATGCTGTTGTGAAATGATTGGGAATGTGATTTGATATGTGTGTAATGTGTATAGAAATATGACTGAACTTGTGAAATCTATAATTGGTTAATAAATAATGGTTGTGACTGGAGCATGTTCTGATCGGAGCTATAAGCTCATCTATTGTGAAAAGGAAATAGTGCATACCCAGAGGGCTCTCCTATCCCTAATGTAAGCGAGCAGTAGTGCATACCCAGGGGGCTCTCCTACTTGCTTAAAATGTGATTACTGTGAATGAACCGAGCTTTGAGCTCGAGGGGAGTCAGTGTATACCCAGAGGGCTCTCCTACTCCCTAAGTGTATCCGAATTCTGATCCGTTAAGCGCTCAGTCACAACTCAAAGTAAAACAACTCAAAGTAAAACAATGGAAATTATAGGAAGAGATTTGTGTGTGCAGTGTCGATATGTATGTGAATAGTGTGAAAGGTGATACGCCTTATATGTGTACAAATTGGCAATGCCTGAGTTAATTTGGAATGTGATAATATGTGATAAGATGTGAATTGTTTGGTTATGCATGCGTTGAGTGAACCATCGATGATGGTTTCTCACTGAGTTCGCAAACTCACCCAACATTGCAATTATTTTTCAGGAATTGAAAAGTACCCCGTTAGTAAAATGGGAGTATGTTTGCAGGATTCAAGT
This sequence comes from Erythroxylum novogranatense, assembly GCA_029891385.1. Taxonomy (NCBI): domain Eukaryota; kingdom Viridiplantae; phylum Streptophyta; class Magnoliopsida; order Malpighiales; family Erythroxylaceae; genus Erythroxylum; species Erythroxylum novogranatense. The sequence goes on from JAIWQS010000244.1 coordinate 37,647, forward strand.
GAAGGTCAGAAGTCGGAATCAGTTCGTGTCTGCATTACATGTCTTTATTTTTGTAATAAAGTGTTTATTTGTATTTGTGAAATTGACCTTAGTGGCTTTTGAAAATGTGTTTATTGAAATTGGATGTGATTGAATGAGTACCCAATTTGGGTATGGAATTCCGCACATGTGTTTAAAAAAAGAATAATATACCGATTTCTGAATGAGTGGTTAGCACGCCACCCTCGCGGGGCACGGACTCGGATATCACCATCGATATCGGGTTCGGGTCTTACGGGAGTGGGGTGTTACAGAATTGACCTTTGAGATCTTCATAGAAGTTGTAGATCTTGAAGTCTTCTTTTTAATAGTTCAAAAATGAAGTCAATTGGACATCTGTAGCAAAAGTTATAGCATTCGCACTGAGATATGTACAGACGTAGAAAAACAGACGCAAAAAGACAGACGCAGAAAAGCAGACGAAAGAAAAGTGAGATGATACAGACGTTATACGATAGAATTGGCCTTTGAGGTCTTCATAGAAGTTGTAGATCTTGAAGTCTGCTTTTCAATGTTTAAAAAACAAAGTCAATTGGACATCAAAAGCAAAAGTTATAGCATTCGCACTGAGATATGTACAGACGCATAAAAAAAGACGCAAAAAGACAGACGCAGAAAAGCAGATGAAAGAAAAGTGAGATGATACAAAAGTTAGACGATAGAATTGGCCTTTAAGGTCTTCATAGAAGTTGTAGATCTTGAAGTCTTCTTTTCAATGTTTCAAAAACGAAGTCAATTGGACATCTGTAGCAAAAGTTATAGCATTCGAACTGAGATATGTACAGGCATTAGAATAATGAGACGCAAAAAAAGACAGACGCTTGTAAAAGCGAGCGAAAGAAAAGTGAGATGATACAGAAGTTAGACGATAGAATTAGCCTTAGGTCTTCATTGAAGTTGTACATCTTGAAGTCTTCTTATCAATTGTTCAAAAACGAAGTCAATTGGACATCTGTAGCAAAAATTATAGCATTCGCACTGAGATATGTACAGATGCAGAAAAACAGACGCAGAAAAACAGACGCAGAAAAGCAGACGAAAGAAAAGTGAGATGATACAGAAGTTAGATGTATACGATAGAATTGACCTTTGAGGTCTTCATAGAAGCTGTCGAGATTGAAGTCTTCTTTTCAACGTTTCAAAAACGAAGTCAATTGAACATTTGTAGCAAAAGTTATAGCATTCGCACTGAGATATGTACAGACGCAGAAAACATACGCAAAAAGACAGAAGCAGAAAAGCAGACGAAAGAAAATGAGATGATACAGAAGTTAGACGATAGAATTGGCCTTTGAGGTCTTTATTGAAGTTGTAGATCTTGAAGTATTCTTTTCAATGGTTCAAAAACGAAGTCAATTGGACATCTGTAACAAAAGTTATAGCATTCGCACTAAGATATATACAAACGCAGAAAAACAGACGGAAAAAGACAGACGCAGAAAAGCAGACGAAAGAAAAGTGAGACGATACAAAAGATAGAATTGGCCTTTGAGGTCTTCATTGAAGTTGTAGATCTTGAAGTCTTCTTTTCAATTGTTTAAAAATGAAGTCAATTGGACATCTGTAGCAAAAGTTATAGCATTCGCACTGAAATATGTACAGACACAAAAAAACAGACGCAAAAAGACAGACGCAGAAAAGCAGACGAAAGAAAAGTGAGATGATACAGAAGTTAGACGATAGAATTAGCTTTTGAGGTCTTCATAGAAGTTGTAGATCTTGAAGTCTTCTTTTAAATGGTTCAAAAATGAAGTCAATTGGACATCTTTAGAAAAAGTTATAGCATTCTCACTGAGATATGTATAGACGCAAAAAAACAGACGCAAAAAGACAGAAGCAGAAAAGCAGACGAAAGAAAAGTGAGATGATACAGAAGTTAGAAGATAGAATTGGCCTTTGAGGTCTTCATAGAAGTTGTAGAACTTGAAGGCGTATTTTCAATGGTTTAAAAATGAAGTCAATTGGACATCTGTAGCAAAAGTTATAACATTCGCACTGAAATATGTACGGACGCAGAAGAACAGACGCAAAAAGACAGACGCAGAAAAGCAGACGAAAGAAAAGTGAGATGATACAGACGTTAGACGATAGAATTAGCCTTTGAGGTCTTCATAGAAGTTGTAGATCTTGAAGCCTTCTTTTCAATGGTTCAAAAAAGAAGTCAATTGGACATCTGTAGCAAAAGTTGTAGCATTCGCACTGAGATATGTACAGACGCAGAAAAACAGACGCAAAAGGAGAGACGCAGAAAAGTAGACGAAAGAAAAGTGAGATGATACAGAAGTTAGACAATAGAATTGGCCTTTGAGGTCTTCATAGAAGTTGTAGATCTTGAAGTCTTCTTTTTAATGGTCCAAAAACTAAGTCAATTGGACATCTTTAGCAAAAGTTATAGCATTCACACTGAGATATGTACAGATGCAGAAAAATAGACGCAAAAAGACAGACGCAGAAAAGCAGATGAAAGAAAAGTGAGATGATACAGAAGTTGGAGGATAGAATTGGCCTTTGAGGTCATCATAGAAGTTGTTGATCTTGAAGTCTTCTTTTCAATGGTTCAAAAACAAAGTCAATTGGACATCTGTAGAAAAATTTATAGCATTCGCACTGAGATATGTACAGACGCAGAAAAATAGACGCAAAAAGACAGACGCAGAAAAGCAGACGAGATAATATTTTTCCACTTCTTAAATATCATACCACCTCTAATTTTATACAATTGGAAACATTTTTCATGAAGAATTAGTTCTACTTTTAACTGCTCACTCATACTCTTACCACCCTAAAAGAAATAACACACAAAATAGGTAATATTACTCTATGCCCAATCATTTGTTATCTCTCAGCACTTTTCTCTATGAAAGTTGTGACTGACCATATTAGTTGATGTTTGAAAGTTAGCCCACACAAAGCCAATTATATGGATAATATTACTGAATCCTACATTTCTCCACAAGAAATGCATTATGCCCAAATAACTAGTAACAGACACATAGGATGAATGCATACATATTTCTCCATTTTCATATCGTAAATGCATAAGGAAAAGAATGGAAGAAAAACATCCCCATCGACAGAACAAATATCCCTCTTAAAATGGCAACAATCAATCTCTAATGTTATACATCTGGAAACATTTTTCACGAAGAATACAACTGTACAAAAAAGGTAATACAACTCTATGCTCCATCATTTGTTATCTTTAAGCACTTCTCTTAAAGAATGTTGTGACTCAAGTTATTAGTTGATGTATCCTACATTTCTCGACAAAAACTTCAAAATGTTAATTTCCTTCTTCTCCGACATGCAGAGTCCTCTGCTGCCTTCATTGAATAAGCACAGTCATCACCATATGTAAGAAGCAATTTTTGTTTTATTTGAACCACCAGACTCCTTGAAGGCAGTTATAGCCTCCATAACGAGATATTCCAGTCATAATCCTGTGAATACGAAACACAAAGAAAAGCCATCAATTCTAAGTAAATGGTGGAAACAAAAATACTAAAAATTTAAAAGCAGTAAAATAGTTAGGTTAAAATTATCTTTTTCTGGGTAACTATAAAAATATTAAAGCGGGAACCGTGGGCATGGATCAAAACTTACTTCTCACGATTTGGTCCACTGATTTTAAAAATAACCATTAAAATAGAAAAGAAGAAGAAAAAGGTTTTTATCAGATCTAAAGCAACAGGAATACGGAGCAAAGAAAATTAGGGATTTTGTAAATAAGCTGATAGAGAAGAGATTAGAAAAACAGAAGAAGAAGAGAGAGGAAGAGAATGGGTCGGTAAACTGATAGAGAAGAGATCAGAAAATCAGAAGAAGAGAGAATAGGAAGAGAATGGGTCGTTGATATAACATGGGGGAGGCGAGCCATTCCCGAGCGTGGAGCCGAGATGCCGAGATGCTGGAGGATGGAGTATCTCTGGCAGATCTGATAGAGAAGAGATCAGAATATCAGAAATTGAAGCAAGAGAATAGCTAAAAACTGAGGAATGTAGACCAGGAAGAGAGAATCAGAGAGCGAAAATGTACCGTGTGTGAAGATCCGAGCACGGAGATAGTAGCAATAACAGTTGAAACACGGTCAAAACCCAGAAACTACAAGAGAAAGAAAGAGCTAAATATCCTAGAAATTAGTCGTTAAACTCTCGAATCATTCTTTACACAAGCAACGGAGCGAGATTGAAGCAAGAGGAGCTAAAAACTGAGCAATCGAGACCAGAAAGGGAGAATCAGAGAGAGAAAATGTACCGTGTGAAGATTCGAGCACGGAGAGAGTAGATCTGGAGAGAATCACTGACTTGACCCGTAAATCATTTACGGTAAAAAGGAGAACATTCGAGAGTGTCGAGAGAAGAGCTAAAAACTGAGGAATGGAGACCAGGAAGAGAGAATCAGATAGCGAAAGCATACCGTGTGTGAAGATCCGAGGACGGAGAGAGTAGATCTGGCGATAACAGCTGAAACACGGTCAAAACCCAGAAACTACAAGAGAAAGAAAGAGCTTAAGCTCTCGAATCATTCTTTACACAAGCAACGGAGCCAGATTGAAGCAAGAGAAGAGCTAAAAACTGAGGAGTCGAGACCAGGAAGGGAGAATCAGAGAGCGAAAACGTACCGTGTGAAGATCCAAGCATGGAGAGAGTAGATCTGGAGAGAATCACGCCTTGGCTTCGTAAATTTGTTTCTGGTAAAAAAGGAGAACATTCGAGAGTGTCGATTCCGTGTGTGAGATGCATATAAGAGAGACGAGAAATAAATACAAACTGTGTCAGAAGATTGCGTGCATATCTAGACAAAATGACAAAATATTTGGATCAGAAGATTGCGTGTATATTTCAATAAACAGAAGAAAGAGAATGTAAGCCGTTAGATTAAATGAACGAGTGGGATGGATTGCGTGGTCGTCCATCCAGTCGCTCTTAGTATATATACTTAATGAGAAAAAAATTGGTCGACTTTATGAGAAAATCAACCATTAAGCAAGAATTTGAAAAGTATGTGGGTTCCATTTATTTTTACACACCGACCCTGTACATATGGGGTAACTTTACTTTTGCACACTAACTCATATACATGTGGGGTCTAGCTTCACTTTTGTATAACTCTTCTCTAATTTTAACATTTAACCCATCATTAATGCAAATTAAAGATTTGTACCAAAGTTAGAGATTTTTAATGATAGAAATTTTTTGAATTTTTTTTAAGTTCTCACATAATCTAACTAATAAATTATATCTTTCAAATTTTATATTCTTTATTTATCTCTTTATATTTTAATTAAAATTTTATTTTAAATTATTATTTTTAAAATGAATAACTATTTTATTCTTAAAAATATTAAATTTATTTGATCTAAATAATAAATTATATTTTTGAAAATTTAGGTTCTTTATTTATCTCTTTATACTCTAATTGAAAATTTTTAATTATTATTTTATCATGAATTTGTTTAATAAATTGAATTATTAATTAGTATATATCGTAATTTTACTTAAAATAATTCAAAATATGTTAAAAATAATATTTAAACTATAAAGAATTATGTTTAAAGGACATTTAAAAGTTAAAATAAAGTTAGAGTCCTTGCTATTGACTTTCTTTGAATATACTTCAACTTTTATGAGTTTTAAATAAATAATCATATAAAAATACAAATTTTATTTTAATATTATTTTAAATTTAATCTTAATTTAAATTATTAGTTTATTTTAATTTATTATATAATAGTAGACATTATTAGTGCATTTTATTTTAATAAATTATTTATTTTATACTATATTTTTACGTATTTTTGTAATTTTATTTTCTTATTTATTATATATCGATTTTATAACGGTTTAATATCAGTTAAACCTCTAAATCTTAAACCTTTCCTTTAATCAGTTCGATGTCCGATTAAGTTTTTAAAACATTGATTCCTAGTATTATGGAAACCTCTCTAGTTCTACTAGATTGTCATATTGATTCAATCACTTTCACCAGTGGTCTAGATTACTATACAAATCACTCTTATGAGACTTAGAAAGCTAACTCCATACTACTAGTAATTTTGTTCCCCTTTGTCTCTTCATAAGCTACTCAAACCCCTTATTAAGCTCCTTTTCATCCTACTAAAATATATGAAAGATATTTGAAGAAATCTTAGAGTTGGGTAATGTAAAACCACTCACTATATGAAAAGCAAAATTGTTTCTCAAACATGTCAGAAGTGGATTATGTAGTTGTCTTTCCGCCTATGGAGTTCCTCAAATTAGTTGCTTTTAGATATAATGCCTCTCTAGTTGGTTATTTTATCAACAACAACAAAAAACTCCCATTTCCCTAAATCTGGTTTATGGGGAAAGAAAATGAAATCACAAGCATTGGATACTTCTTATAACATCATAAAATTAGATTTTGTAAGGACTAAAAAATATATGCTCAAGCTTTGTTTGGAATGGAAATATAGGCCCTATCTATGAATAACTCCAGAATAAGGCAAGTAGTAGAGATGAATAAGGCTACTCCAAATAAAGCTAGAAAAGATGGAGTAAGAGGGGCTTTAGATAAATTTGTTTAGACAGCACTTTACCCCTTACGGGCTGAACCGGTGCGAGCGGGGATTAGTCTGAGAGTGGATGGCTTAAAGGTGTCTTCTCATGAATTGAGACCCTCCTAGGATACCTCGTGGGCTTATCCAAAAAAAAAGGGATTTAGATATAGTACCAAGGGTTAGAAAAAAAAAAAAAAGAAACCAGGAAGAAGTCACAAAAGAAAAGACTTTAGGCCCTAACTCAATCTCTATATTCATAATAATATAATATTACTGGGAATGAAATTCTCCAAAAATCAACAAATAATCTATGATTATCATTTTCAAGCAAGTTTTACATTGACTATTTAATAATAATAACTAAAGTAAAGAAGCTCATTAATTGTCATTATTTGTTTAGAAAGTCATAACCAATCACCAATCTCACTATAACGGGAGGATTATAGTTGCTTATGACCATAGGAAAGTTACTGTGCACCAATCTATAACATCCAGTTAGTTTATCCTTATGGTCGTAAGTATTGATTAGGACTCCGATTGCTTTGAATTCATACTCATCTATTCAGCCAATCATGAATTTTGATTAATTTTTCTCTAGAAAGACCTCAAAACTTAACTCCATAATGCATGCTCCTTGGTTAGTTTTAGGTGATTTAAATAATATTCTCTTTACATAAGAAGATATGGTAGATAAACTAACCAACAAACTAAAAAAAAAAAGGGACCTTTTGAAGTGCCTTAACTTTACAAGATTATATAACATAAGATATGATGCTTATTCCATACAGAGTAATAAAAAAGGAGGGAAATTGGCTCATAAAGCAAACACTTGATGGAGCTTTAGTTAATCCTCAATATCTTACAAAGTTCGCTAAGAACAAGGTTCATTTCGACAGACCTATTTGCTTAGATCATTATCCCAATAAGGTTCTGGCTAGTACTAAGTCTAGGAAGTTTAAATCCCTTTTCAGATTCAATAATTATCTAGAAAAGTTAGAGGGATTCAAAAAGGAAATAATTAAATTTCTAAATGTAAAGGTTGAAATACTTAAATCCAATAAATGCATAAAAAGTTTTAAGCTATAAAAGTTGAATTAAAAAAAGCTCCAAGATAAAAAAAATTTAAAATATAGGTGTAACAATCACTAAAGCCAGAGAGGAATTATACTTAGTGTAAAAAGAGCTTAACCTTAACCCTAAAGATGCAAGTTTGAAAGATTAAGAGAAAGGAGCTCCAAAATATTACATATAGGAATTGGATAACCATCGCTCATTACTAAAACAAAATGCAAGAGTCAACCAGTTAAGAGAGAGGAATAGAAATACCAAATACTTCCATAATGAAATCTTATGTAAAAGAAATTGCAACATGATACACTTTTGAAGAACAACAATAGAGAGATTATTTGGAAATAAAAAGAGCTAAAAATATATGGTTTTTAAGTACTTTACGAACGTCCTTAAGACATTTAACAATGTTTGTTCTCTTGTGTACGATGTCAAGAAATTCATTCCTAATTCCCTAACTCAACAGAAGGAGATGTTAATAAATCCACTGAATGCTATAGACATCAAGTAAGCTCTATTTAATTTGAATCATGATAAAGCACAAAGCTAAATCATCTAAGTGATTACTTATTTTAGAAGGTGCACTTGATTGATTGACAGTATGATCATCAAAATAATCCTGGAGTTATTCTTTAAGGGGGTAATGCTCAAGGAATTTGACAAACCTTATCTGTGTCTAATTTTTAGGAAAGCAAATTCAAGCTCCTTAAATGATTTTAAGCCAATATCATGATGCAATATGATTCATAATTTCATTTCAAAATTTTCAATAATAAGACCTAAATCAGTTTTGAAAAATGTCATCAATCTAAAATGTAGAGCCTTCTTCCAAAGAGGAATTATAAGAGACAACTTACTTCTAGCTTAAGATTTCTCCAAAGCTACCAAAATAGAGATAGCCCTGAGAAGTGGTTCAATGAGAATTAAGCTCAATAAAACTTTTAATTCAATTAATTGGAATTTTCTTCTTAACTCTTTAAATGTTTTTAAGTTTTGAAGTCAATTTATATCATGGATTGAGCAATATATGTCCACTTTCTCTTTTACCATTCTAGTTAAGAGAAACCCTCCTTAACATTCAATAGAGACAAAGTTTTAAGGTAAAGTAACCCTCTTTCTCTTTATTTATTCACTACATACACTAAATTATTAACAACTCAAAGAATAAAAAGAAGTCAAATTTTCAAATTTCATTACAAATATAAAAAGTTGAGGTCATATGGCCTCTCCTTTACAGTTGATATATTGCTTATATTTGTAGTTAAACCAAGTTTAGTATAATAAACTCTGATAGATTCCTCGCAATTTAAATAATAGTAAGAGATACACACATACATATATACATATATATATATATATATATATGTATATATATGTTCTCATTAACTCCCTAGATCTAGCAAGTTACTTCTCAGGAATCTCAAGTTTTAGACATCAAGAGCTACTATTCAAGTTCTTAGGAATCTTTATCTTAAACAAGAGAGTCTCATACAAATATTTTCAAACTTTATTTAACTTAGTTCAATTTTATTGTAGTAGGTAATTGATCACTATAGTATTGAATAATCTTTATATCTAATTGTATTGTTAATTATGCATGCCCCAAAACCTAATTAAGGATGTAAAGAGGTTGTTAAAGAATTTCTTTTGGTCTAGCAAGTCAAATAATGCTTTAGGAGCTAAATTTAAATAGATTAAGGTTTGCTCAACTAAAGAGGAGAGACATTTGAGAATACGCTTAATAGGAAACGTAACTAAAATGCTTATAATCAAAAGGAATTGGAGTTTCTGTACAATATAATAAGTGGTTGCATTTCTATTTCATTAAAGACCAGTTTTTTAAAAGAATCAAAGCGAAACCTAATAATTTTTGGACTCTTAACCAAATGCTTAAGTTTGAGAAATAATGTGAGTCAAAAAATGAAAGTTAGAATTAGGAACAAGAGAAAAACATGGTTTAAGTTCAATAATTGGAATAAGTTATGTGCTTGATACAAAATTCAGGGTTTGAATAACCTTAAGCTATTATTCTACTTAAAAACCAAAGTAAATGTGATTATTTCATATGGAGAATGAGACTGCAGACATAAAGTATTCAACATAATTATAAGGGGATAATCAATCCTAAACTGCACAACCTTTTAGGATTTTTTCAATTTAGCGCCTAAGCTTTCAAATCGTTCAATTAAATGACCAATTTTTTAAAACCTTAATAATTTAGCTCAAAATATTAGGAGACGGTTGGTTTACATATGAGAATGGTAATAGGAATAAAAATGAATACAGTAAAAAATAGGAATAGATATAATCATTATAATTATGATAGTTATTCAAAAGGAAAAAAATTATCATTATCATTGATAATGGTTGATTTCTTAAAAATATCAACTAAAAATTTGTTATATTTTACTTACATAGTTAATTAATTAATTAATTATATTGTAATCAATTAATTAGATTTTAATTAATTAATTATATTTAATGAAAAATTAAAAAAGAAAATAAATAAGTATCAAGTGTGACGCCTATGACACTTATTGTCACGATGAAACTTTTTTTAAACGAAGAAACCTGTAGTCGCTAGCCTTTGGATGTGCAATGGATAAACTTTCAGATTGACGCAATAGTCTGCAAATTACGTCAACGGGTATTCCGCACTACGCAAGCCTTATACAATAAGCTCGATCGAGAAAGTGTAAGTAGGAAAAATCAAACACACAGGACCTTTTCGCCCCATGCCCCTCTACACTACCAACTCGACCACCCCCTAGAGTGCTTCACGATGAAACTTGTCTATTAATAAAGAATGAAATTCATTTCTCTCATATGTGGAAGGTATCAAGTAATGTGGGATTTCAAAAAATTGTTTATTCATTCCTAAGCTCCTTAACCAAGCTCCCCATTAGTTTTTGCTAATATGGCTAATATATGAACCGTGGCATTTAGTAGACATGTCACATCATTCAAAATAACATTTTGAACTTAATTATTAAAGTTTTAAAATGTCGGTTACTTAATTGAAAATTTTAAAAACTTGAGCACTAAACTAAAAAAATCTTAAAAGGATATAAATTTTTGAATATGTTATCCATAATTATGACCTCTATCCTAAATTATAGACCAAATATAGAAGAAGAAGATAGGATAATATACAGGAGACACACTCCAAAGACTTAATCAACAAATCTTACCTAAATTCAAAGCAAGAACAGAAAAAGCAACTTGGAAAAAGCTGGTATCGTTCATTAATAACTACCCTAAGGCTTCCTTTATATTTTGCCTAGGAATCAATCAAAGATTAAAAACATTGAATAAATTGAAAGGAATTTTTCTAACAAATATCTTGTATAAACTTTATAACCAAGTCCCTGAAACCTTAAAGCAAATCTTATTCAACTATTGCTGCTCAAACTTGTTCTAGAGCCAAGCTTTAAGTCTATGTAAAATACAATTCTATGAAAGCAATTGGCCTTAATTCATAGTTTAGGCTGAGCAGGTGAGATATACACGAAAAGGTCACCTAACATTCTTTAAACTAGCTTTAAGCTACAAAATTTATGTATATGAAGAGAGAAGAATAAAGGACATTCCAACATAAATCTTGGAGCATCTTAGAGCACATTTTAATGGATTCAAGTGTTAATAATAGCGTAAGAGGCCTATCTAGATATGAGCACAAAGTTAGCCTCCGTATGGAGTGTTTTTCAATTCCAGAGGATCTCTGTTCACAACACTCATTCTAATTCTTAATAGTCACTTTGACAGGTAACACAAAGAAGGAGCTCTATAGTTCATCTCTTACCATGACTCGAGTCTCATGACCATTGTATGATCCTACTTTAGTTCTTGTTGCCGGACTATAGTTGATGTTTTTAGGTCTTGTTTTTACCCACTTCTTCTAATATGTATTATCATTACTCTACTTATTCGTGAGTTAAATGAATATTTGTTCACCTTTAGAAAAAAGTGTTCGACATTAATTTCATACCTCTTAACAATGATTATCTAATAATTTACATGTGTTGATTCATATCTATATATGCATATGCTTTTGCCTATTGAGTGAGAAAAATTATATTATAAAGAAATTAACCTGAAGAGTGAAAAAGCCAAGAAAATCATGTTACTACCCCCCCTTACCATATATGTTGGATCCTATTTGTATATTTACTTATTAAGTGATAATAATTATAATATAAAAATTAAAATAAATGTGAAAGGAAATTATAATCACTCAATCTTAAGATTTGGAAATATCCAATAATACACAACCTTATCTCGTAATTATTTCTCAAAATTAAATTCACTCAATTACAAATTAAAGTCCATTTGTTCAGCCTATTTATATGATTCAGTTGGATTATTTTCTTGAGTTTGGTACACATAACTAGATTAGTCTAAGTGTTTGTTTGTTTCAGCTTTTAGACGGTGAATAAGCACTTTTTTTCATCGTAAAAGTTATTTTTAAAAAAATGAGTGTTTGACTATAAAATCAAAAAGTACTTTTTTTCATAGAAATGACATTTTTAGAAGTTAAAATATAACTTTTTGAGAAGCTCAAATTTGAAGCTTTTCAAAAAAGTACTTTTTCAAGTATATTTTTAGATCAATTAATGAGTCTATTTTTTAGTTCTCTTTATCCTTCTATTTTTATGCATAATTCTCACAAACACATCTTCACGTTTATTTTGAGATTTATATAATATTATTTGACTTTTTATATATTTTTAATACTTATTTTTTATATTAGTTTTACTTATTATAATCCATATAAAAGATTTGGTTAGATATATTTTCATTTATGTTTCATATGATTCAAAATTATATAATAATTAATATATTGTGCTTTGCATATTGTTTAATATATTTTAAATAATATTCATATACATAAATAATTTTTATTACAAAATAAAATAGCTAAAATTAAAAGTACTTTTTATTTTTTTGTTGTCAAACAGTCTATTGTATGAAGCTCTTTCTTTCAAAAAAGCTCTCTTTTAAATGATAGACAAACAGTCAACTGACTTCTTAGAAAAAGTTTTTTTTTGAAAAGCTTTATTGACAAAAACTCAATTGACAAAAGCTCTACTGATATAAGCTCATTCAAACAGGCACAATATTTTTCTTTCAAAGTTATAGGAAGCAACTAAATTGTGCATATTTCTTGAAGCTCAAGAGAAAATGTTACATAACCTTTGAGGTGTAATGATTATAGCACTTAATTTCGAATAATTAAGCAACTCTCAGGTAATTGATACCTAGTTGACAATCTTAATTATGATAAGTTGAAGATTGACTGAACCGAAAAGTCCATTTTATCCACCCAGCCTATGCCTTTGGTTTTATTGACTTGCCAATTTCTCGGTCGCAAGGAGCCTATCAAAATAAGTACCACACAATCCCGATTTCCTTATCCCTTTTGAGATATACGCATGGTTTTAAACAATAGCTTCACATTTCTTATCTCTTCTTCTACTCGATATTAAACCAACGAATATGATTTTAAAGCTCGACAACGGTATCTAAGTGCTCTTAGTAGCAATTAAGTCGATTGAACACTAGAAGTAAAAATTGAGAAATTGCATATCATAAACCGGCCATGTATGTATATTTGAGTCGTAACATCCAGCGGCCAACACAAGAGACTTATTGAATCAAGTTTAGAGTCCAAAAATATATCAAAAGCATCCTAATGAATACAACAAAAACCATTCATAGACTCTGATAGTAGAAAAAGGAAATGGTTGATCATTCTGCAGTGTCCGTGTCAAAGAATCTAGGAGGCTTGTAGGCAATGAAACTGATGCATTGGACTTGGCGAACATTGTCGAAGCCAATGATCCTAACGTATGCCTGGGGGTATGCTTTAATGGCCTCGTCCAGCTCCTTCAAAACCTGCAATGGGTCGGTGCAACCGTACATGGGCAGCTTCCACATTGTCCAGTAGCGACCATCGTAGTATCCTGGTGACTTGTGGTTGTCACGGTACACAAACCCGCGCTATACAACAATTCACAAAGTTAAAACAGAATTAGATTAGTTCTCCTGCAAATCTCATATGAAAGTTTTATATTGTTAAGATGCTAGCGATCCTGCGTCAATCAATTCCAACATATGAAAATATAGTCCCAATTCCGCGAACTAAAAATAAGGTAGCATTGAACCAAGAAATTGCCATTACGTAGTGTAAGACTTAAAATGATCACCTTCGGCTCGAATTCCAAGCAAGGAATCCACCCCATGCGAATAAGGTATGCAACTTCCTTGGCCAATTCTTCCCTACTAAGTTGTGGAAGATACGAGAGTGTCTCGAAGTACTTCTTGTTAATGGGAGGCCACACCTGCCATGCTCACCACCATATATAGACTTGTGAGTTAAGCCACGAGTTAACTTGTTTTAAGATTAATATCCGTTTCAAAACTCTGTCATTACAGTTTCTTTTAGGTAACCATTATAGCACCAATGATGGTTCTCTTCTTTAAACACCAGTAAATTCATTTCGAGGTATAAACAATAGAACTCCTTGTGGCTACAACATGCGCAAAGAAATTGAAGATTAGACAATTAGTTTATCAATTTACACAAAGCTTTAGATACAAATTTTGTTCGAAGGATAGAACTTGCCTGCATGCAAGAAACCTTTCCACCATTACTAGCTAGAGAGGTGATGTCAGTGCTAGTTTTGCGGGTGACTGGTAAACCAGCGGTCGATTTCAGGCCAGTGAACGGTGCCACCATAGTCGCCTGAGCTGGGGTGGCACAGCTAATGCTAGCCACAGTCGCAGTTGATAACATAGAGGAAGCCATTACGCCTTCTTCTTCTCGTTCCTCTTCTTCTACTACTACTTCTTATCTGTTACACAGGCTGTAGAAGAGTCACCACTTCCCCTTTTTATAAACTTGAAACCCCATATGCGAGCTTCCATCCAATGGTTGACATTTGGTTTTGCACGGACTGCAGACCTATCAACCATTCGATCTTTACAACGTTCTGATTGGATCGTAGCCTTATCGTTTGGCACCGTAGCCGGAGTGCCACGTGGCGTTAAGGTTCCGTAACCTTATCTCATCCCAATGGAGAATGAATTGAACGACAGCCCTCCAATATCTGCTATTTCTTGTAGTTGGGAGTTTGGACCACTCATTTGGTTGGAGATATTTGGATGAGAGTAGTCGTGATATTATAAGATGAAACGTCTTTCCTCCGTGTACAATAAGTGGTTGTGTTTTGGATAGTTATTTAATGGATTTGGAGAATTCTGTTCTCTTTTCTCTGTTGTGGGACTTTTTATTAAAGAGATATAATATAAATTATTTTTATTTTTAAAAGGAACCTTGGGATTGAGAGTGACCAAATTATGGTTGAACAGTAATGACCTAGGTGTTACATTTGTTATTATCATTATCACATTCAGTCTAAAGTCTCACAATAAACCAGGATTGTATGACCTTGAAACTTTTTTCAATATCATTTTCTTACATATAATCAAGTTTATTTCTGCCTTTTCTTTTTCAGTTCAAATAAAAGAAATGGGCTCTTTCATTCGAGTTGAGTTCAGAATTGGTTGATGGGTCAATCAATAGGTGGTGGACCTTTACGTCCAGCTTACGGAAACTTTTTGGCCTAAATTGCGAGACTCGTACAACTTATGGCTGCGATTGCAGGCGAATGAAGGAGCTCCTGGTCCTAAATCTGCCACCCTTTACATCTCAATCATTCGATCACTTCTTTTGTGATTAACTTGTCTAGTAGCCAAAGACATCACATACAATTAAGAACAACTTACAGCCAATCAATGAGTATTCCCTTGGGAGCAATCCCTGGAAATGTATTATAATTGTATGCACCTCAAAAGTCATTGTTACAAGGAGTAAATGAATGATATTTGAAAAAAAATGTAACACTACTATTCCTTGGTAAGAAGAGGCTTATCATGTCTTGGATGATTTACTCCTGAGAATTACTTGCGTTGAACACTGAATATAGTGAGGATTTTAATCAAATCGCGCCTAAATATGTGAATTTGTTTTGGATTCCCTAGTACGTCATACTCTCCATGTCTAGACAATGCATACAAGAGCTGAAGAGCAGAAATATATGCAGGAACACGATGAGTCACGTATGGACAACTTATGTGCCCATTACTGCATCAGGGTCATATACTCAGACTGATAGCTCATCCTACGATTATCCACCTAGCACCACAGTAGAGTTATATCATAGTTAATAGCCATTCAACAAGAAACAAACTAGCTTCTTTACAACTATGAATCCAGAGCTATGGATAACAAAGGAATGAAGAATTCTGAAATATGATCATCGAGATATCTCAAACACTATGCCCGGCCCCTTCCAGGACTATAGTGTCAATAAGTCACATATATATATACACTTCTTTTCTTCAGTAAACATAATCAGGATCCTTTAAACACAATGGTATACTAAGAGATATATATACATGCTTGTTGCGAGTGAATGAAGTAATTTACAACCTAAATTCCTGAAGGATATACAGCGCCAAATCCTTGGCATCTTCACACCAACGGATCAAAACTTCCAGTCTTGTGAGTTGGATGCGCAACACAGAAACTACTTGCCTCAAAGCACCTGTTGACGCCGCAAAATCAGTGAGCATATGCAAAAAGAAAGTAGTGTGAAAAAGTCGTCAAGATTTGACGATGGCAACCATTTGGGTGGCGCAGTAGTAGCACCAACAGTTTTTTTAACATCAGTAAGTGGTTTTAGAGGCCGTTAGAGGTAGATTAAGTATTATAACAGAAGGATAGATCAACTAGCTTTCTAAACAAAAAGCCAACTGATCAATTAAGAATATCCTACTTGTACTTACCTCCTGATGCTTTCAAGGGATCCTATACACTGCCACTTCTTGGAAACCAAGTATGGCCGCCTGGCCATCAAAACACATTTAAGGTGACTGATTAATTTTTTCTGATGCCCAATCACTTTCAACGTATAAAAGACTTGTGGAACTATTTTTAACTCATCCTGAAAATAAAATACACTATTATTTACTAAAAATAGTTTAATCATCCCTAGGTAGAACAGACTAGTTTCAGAGATAGGATTTTGATCAAAGGTGTTCATGGTAAGATAACATGACCCGTTCATAAATAACCTGAATCTAAATCTGAAAGTCAGGCTCGACAATTTCACAAACCTGAACCTGAACCTAAACCTAAAAAACCTATAGGATCGGTTAACCTATTTTTCAAGTTCGATTCTTAGGGTAACCCGAACTTATTCATATTAATATATATGACAAAAAATTATTAAAAATAATTGGTAAAAACAAATACAAATTATTCATAAAAGTATGCATATAAAATCCATAAAAGATAATTCCAATATATTAAACCCAAGCAAAGTAAAAATAAGACAAACAATGCCTTTTAAAACATTCACACTAGGAAAAAAAAGAGATAAATTATTAAACAAATATTTTTTAAATATGATGGTAGGATGGTAGTTTGAGAGATGAGAGATTGAGAAATGACTGTGGGATAAAAGATTGAATAAATTTTTTTTTCTTTTTTGAACGAATAGAATGACCTTTAATTTTTCTTTGTTCTCATCGAAAGAAAAAAATTTCAACTTCAATGGCTGATATTTGATAAAAGATCAATTGTGATTCAAGCGATCTTATCCATAAATTTACAATATTTATATTAAAACCGTTGGATTGAATTACTTTTTTTTAGGATAACTGAATTTACAAGTGATCTTAGCAATTTTATCAATTATTCATATAAGAACAAACTATATTGTCATATCAATGATTCATATAAGAACAAACTACATTGTTATTCGAATTTAAATATTCAAATGATTGATATTCATTATATTAACAAAAGCGAACACAAAACTTTATGTAAAGTTTTATAGTAATGTCTCTTTTCTTAATAAACTTTCAATAGAGCTCTATTACTCTCTAATCGAAGTGCTTAGATAAATAAAACTAGGTTTGTATTTGTACAAGACAATATTATTATATGCTTATTATTTATTATCAACTATATTATATATTTTAAGAATCAGATTACTTGCTTGTTTAATGTTTATAATTTCTCATAAATATCTAAGTTAATATATGTGCCTTAAAACACTAAAATTATAGGATTTCTTAATAAATGTGTTTTATACTTATTAATTTCTTTAATTAATCTCTAAATGATTATATTATTTTAGTCAATAAATTTTTCTATTAATAGTTTAATACTTGATCAATAACTTTAATACATATTAATTACTATTTGAAATAAAAGTATTGAGTATTATGCATTAGGTGTTACTTATAATAGCAATGTTCAAGATTAACGTTTAATAACATAGTATTAAAGTAATTTTTTTTCCTTTTCTTCTTTTTTTTCTCAAGAACTAATATAGTAAATACAAGTAAATTTATTATTATTAATATCCTCTTAAATTATATCTAAATATATGATAGATTTTTTGAGTGTTTCAGGTTCAGGTTTAAACTTAGAACCGTAAGTTAGAAACCTGAACCTGAACCATGAACTTAATTTTTCAGGTTCGGTTCGAACATGAATTCAGGTTCGGTTAACCTTATTTACAGGTTCGATTTATGTGGTTCAAGTCCGGTTCATAAGTTCGTGGGTTTTCTTGAACACTCCTAATTTTGATAGCTAATCTATAATGGTAACTAAATTTGAATAAAAAAACTTTTAACGTAATTCTAACTTTGTCCTATATGATATTTTAGCCCAACATAAGTATCATAACACTTTCTTAGGGAAGGAAACCATGCCAGCGTCTATGACTATAGGGAAAAAAGATTATTTGAATGAGAAGGTTATGTCATCAACTGGGCTATATTTCTCTAATCAAGCCTTGAAGGAGATCATTACTGAGAAACATGTTGCCTCCTTATGGGCCAAAGCAAAGTCGTCGTGCATGGAAAAATCTCTCACCATCAAACTTCATAAAAAGTTTCAGCTTTATAACTTACAAATACAGGAACATATATTCGTTAAATCTCATACTAACACTCATATATTCCTTATTTTGTATTTGAAAAATGTGGACATGGAAATTAATGGTGAAGATTAAGCCTTTGAGTTATTGGGTTCCTTGCTACCCTCATACTTGCACTTTAGAGAAATATTGCTTTATAGTAAGATGAATGTAACCTTTAAAGATGTTAAAATCTGCACTCTTGTCAAAAGATCTCGTCGATAATGAGTTATCTAGCAATAACAAAAGTGATAATCCAATAGAAGGATTGATTGCGAGAGGAAAGGTAAAGTAAAAGAATTCAGGTAATAGTAAGCAAGATGTAGGTCAAAGTCTAAATATAAGGATTTGATTTGCAACTATTGTCATAAGAAGGGGCATACTAAGGCTGAGTGCTTCAAGCTAAAGAAAAAGTAGTCAAAAGATAACTAGAAATGAAAATCTACTGAGGCTAGCATCTAATATAGATCTTCTTTTAGTCACTATTAATATCAATTGTAAGTCTAAAGATAAATGGATCATAGACTCTGGTTGTTCCATTCATTTATATTCCAATCAGAATTGGTTTACAACATATAGCAGCTAGAACTATTCTAATGGGAAATAATGCATATTACAAAGTTGTGGGCAAAGGACTAATCCAAACTAAGATGCATGATGACATTGTGAGAACATTAGTTATTATTCTTCACTTTCTAGACCTAAAAAAGAATCTCATCTCTTTAGGTACCTTCCGTGGCAATGCATGCAAGTATTCAGCTAAAGGTAGAACCCTAAAGTCGTCAAAGGTATTTGAGTTATGATGAAAGCCAATAAGTATAGGAATATGCACTCATTGAAAGGACTCATGATTACAAGTGCTAATGGTATAAGTTCTTCATCATTTTTTGATGATGATTTCACTAAATTATGGGATGTCAGGCAATTCATGAGCAAAAGATATTTGTTGTGTGAACAAAGCATTTGAAAGATAAGAGTTTTATAAGCATTATGTCTTTAAGAAGCAAAAGCGATTCAATTTTATCACAACCACTCATAGGTCTAAAAATACCCTAGACTATACTCGTTTAAACCTTTGTGATCCTTCATATCTTCCTTCAAGAGGTGAAACTAAATACATGGTAATTTTTATTGATGATTTTTTAAGAAAACTTTGGAATAGTTTGACATTAGAAATTTAGAAAGATGCACAAATAAAATGGAGCTACAAAGTGCATGAACAAAACACTCATGAGAGAGCATAATGCTTGCTTTCTAATGTTAGTTTGCCAAAGGAATTACAGGTAAAGATTGTTGGGTCGGGTCTTGATACTTATACCAAGGCGACAATTTGAGGCAGTCGGGTAAAGATCATACAAGAGAAAAGTCGAAAGCATTCAACTTGTAAGAAAATTGCAATGGTAGCAGTGGCGGGTTCGCCACGGCGAAACTATGGAATCATTTCCAAGGACCCTTCGAGAAAAGTTTGCCGCGACAAACATCAGGCTTTGCTACTATGAAGTTCCAAGATCGAGCAACCGCACCCTTCGGAAAAAATACGCTGCGGCGAAAGTCTAGTCTCGCTGCGACGAAGTCTCCAAATCAAAACCAAGTATCTCTCAGAAAAAATACACTGGGTTGAAACCACTAAATTTTTCGAATACACCCCTCGAGAAAAGCTCATCGCGACCAACTTTTGGCTACTCCGTGGAGAAGTCCTGAGGTTCAGCAAGAAGAAGTTACAAAATTTAACACAAAAACACCCTTCGGGAAAGATTCGCCGCTGCGAAACCTCCGAATCATAACCTAAAACCCAACAATCCAACACCACTTTGCACATACACACACAACCTTAATTCCAACAATATTCAAGTCTATTTCCAACAACAATTTACAACTCAACCAAAAGATAAATATGCACATACATAAAAGATCTTCTTCAAGTCTAAATTTCATTACTAAATCAAAATAGAGTTTGAACAATGCTTTAGTACATATCAACAACCACATCACTAGCTTCATACAAAATACAATAAATGCTCATATTTGATATGCTCATAAGGCTATCCAAAATAACTCACTAATTTAGTTACAAAAGTTGCCATCTCTATTTCAGAGTTTGCTCAAAGCCAGCTCTGGGCAGGGGCAGGCAGGGCACCTGCCTAGGGCCCACCATATAAAGAGGCCCTTTAAGGGTCTTAAACATTTAATGGGTATTTAATGAAGACAACATTGGTGTTGACTGGTGGGTAATAAAGAGTCTTAAACATTTAATGGAGAATACGTTGCTGTCTTGGTGAGTAATAAAAGCTTACAACATTATTAGCATTTAATAAGTTAAAGTTAACTTGTTAATTATAAATAGTTTTGAAGTATTTAGGTTATATTCTTACCTTCTAATTTCTTTATTTTTATCAATGTATGTATTTAAGGTACTTCAACTCAAAACTTAAAAGCAAAAAATGTCACGATTCTGTCTTCTGAGTTCTGAGCATAATTTTAAAGTAAAGTTTTTGATTTTTTAATGTATTTTTGCTTATTAAATATTTGAATATGTTATAACTAATTTGTAATTTGTCATTAACGTGGACATTATATTAGCATTTTAAATCATAACATTTATATTAATGATATTGTATTTATTTTTGTATCTTCTTTTTATTTTAGATTCCTTATTATTTATAATAATTTAATATTAATAAATAATTTAATTTTTCTAACTATAATTTTCATTATACTTTGCCACAAGTAATGCAATAATTGTTGGATTTGTGTTAGTGTAGAATTAACTTAAGTTTAGTGATAATATGTCTAAATCAAATAATTTAAGTTACTCAATTCAAAGATCGCATAAATGGTTTTCCTTTATTATAAAAATACGTATGATTCTATTAAACATGACATAATAATAATAATAATAATAATAATAATAATAATAATAATAATAATAATAATAATAATAATAATAATAATAATAATAATAATAATAATAATAATAATAATCAATCATTTCCACGACTTATGGAATAGGATAATATTTGACTTGGGAAACTTAGAATATTTAATAACTTAGAATATTATTTACTATATTTTCCTTAAGTATGTTAATTTCTTGTATTTTAGAAATTAGAGTGTCTCTATCATTAAAATTTGTTCTTTGTTTTTATTTTAATATTAGATATTAAAATTTTCTATTTATTTTTTTCTCCATCACAGATATAATACCATTTATATAACTTTGTGATATATTGTGAAGCTATTAGAGTTTGGTTGTACCTGCATACTTCTTCTAGTTCTATACAGATGCTTTTATTCTTTTTCTAATCCAACTGTGTTATAATTGGTTTATATTATGTTGCCTAAAAAGCATTTGTCTGGAAATAAAAAAAGGAAAAAGAAAAAGAAAACAAGTAGCACAGTTGATAGAGTTCCAAAAAGGAGCAATTAATAAATTTATTAAAAGAGTAGGCTCCTTTAGTGAGAGTCCCGAGGAATTAGGTAAAGGTAGTTTTGAACAACATAAAGAAAACTTAAGTGATGAGATTCATATTCATAAGAATATTATAAATCTGAGTGAGCATGATCATGTACCAAATGCATCCACTTTAGAAAATTTAAAGGCTAATGAGCAAGTAAGACCTATATTGGACATTTATGATCCTAGAAATTGGGATAATCTTGATAATAAAGCAAGGGACATATCAGTTGAAAAAGGGCCTGTAAGAGAATTGAATCTTATGTTTCCTTTAGACAATACCTCTCGTCATTTTTCATATTCTTATTATTATAGAAATATGAGTAATGAAGAGATTAGCGATAAAATGGTTGGTTTATTCTAAACATGTAGATAAAGTATAATGTTTTTGTTGTAAGTTGTTCAAATCTACTAACAAACAAAGTGGATTAGCAAA
Organism: Erythroxylum novogranatense; assembly: GCA_029891385.1. NCBI lineage: Eukaryota > Viridiplantae > Streptophyta > Magnoliopsida > Malpighiales > Erythroxylaceae > Erythroxylum > Erythroxylum novogranatense. Next base: position 60,176 of record JAIWQS010000244.1, read on the forward strand.
TGACGGATTTAGATATTGGAAGCATCTTAGTGAGAGACTCAAAGAACATGAGAATTGCATTGAGCATGACTAATATAAGAACTTGGAATAAATTAAGAGTAAGATTGAACAAAAATCAAACAGTTGATAAAGATTTGCAACAAGAAATTGCAAAGGAGAAAGAACATTGGAGACAAGTTTTGATAAGAATAGTTTCTGTTGTGAGATATCTTGCTAACTATAATTTAGCTTTTTGAGGATCTAATGAGAAACTCTACCAAGATGGTAATGGTAATTTTTTAGGATTGATTGAGATGATTGCTAGATTTGATGCAATAATGCAAGATCATGTTAGACGTATTCAAAATTATTAAATTTATCATCATTATCTTGGTCACAAAATTCAAAATGAGTTAATTTCTCTATTGGCCCATAACGTTAGAATTTCTATCATAAGGATCATTAAAGAGGCGAAATATTTTTCTATTATTCTTGATTGAACCACCCCAAATTTGAGTCATCAAGAACAAATGAATTTGTTAGTACCATATATCAATATGTCAATTAAAAATAAAAATAGAGGAGTACTTTTAAAGTTCTTAAAGGTAGATGACACATCTACATTGGGACTTTTCAATGAATTACTGAGTACATTTAATTCTCTTGATCTTAATGTTTATAATGTAAGGGGTCAAGGTTATGACAATGGTTCTAATATGAAGGAAAAACACCAAGGGGTTCAAAAGGGACTACTTGAAGTAAATCCAAGAGCATTATATATGTCATGTTCTTGTCATAATCTTAATCTTACTCTTAGTGATATAGCACATTCTTGTGTTAAAGCTGTTTCATTTTTTGGAGCTGTGCAACGTATATATGCATTATTTTCAAGTTCTCCTAAAAGGTGGAAAGTTTTGTTTGATAATGTTTTTGGCTTAACAATGAAATCATTGTCCAACACTCATTGGGAGAGTCGAATAAAAGTGTTAAAGCTATTATATTTCAAGCTCCTCAAATAAGATTAGCTTTGATGGAATTATCTAGATCTTGTGATGATGCCAAGTCAAAGAGTGAAGCAAAAAGCCTGGTTAGTGTACTTGAGAGTTTTGAGTTTTTACTTGGTATGATATTTTATTCGCTATTAACATGGTGAGTAAAAAGTTGCAATCTAAATCTATATGCATTAATGCTACCATAAAGCAATTAAAAGATGTGATGGTATTTTTTTAGAAATATATAGATGAAGAGTTTAGCTCTAGTATGAATATGTCCAAAAGTCTTGCGCTTAAGATGAATATAAAGCCTACATTTCCAATTAGACGTTGTATTATTAGGAAAAGACAATTTGATAAAATTATCCATAATGGAGAAATACAATCAGCTGAAGATTCTCTCAGAGTTAATTACTTTCTAGTTGTTGTGGATATGGCAATTACTTCATTAAAGAATATATTTGAACAATTAACGACAATTGATAATATTTTTAGATTCTTATTTGATTCAAGGAAGTTGATGTCATTGGATGATAACGAATTAAGAGAATGTTGCACTAATTTTACGACAACTTTTTCTTATGATAATGTGTCAGATGCAGATTTAGATGATCTTTTTCTGAATTAAAAGTATTGCAAATGACTTTGCCAAATGAGTTAATGTCATTAGTTGAAATTTTAGAATTTGTTAAAGCTGCAGATTGTTATCTAAATGTTTCAATTGCTTATCAAATTCTGTTGACTATACTTGTGGCTGCAACATAAGTTGAAAGAAGTTTTTCAAAATTAAAATTATTGAAAACCTACTTGAAGTCATCAATATCACAAGGATATGGTTTAGCTATGTTATGTATTGAGAATGATATGTTGGATAATATTGATCTTGATAATATTATTAATGATTTTACATCTAAAAATGCACGAAGAAATTGTTTTTCATAAATTATAATCCTTTGTGTATTTGTTAGTGTAACTTTTTTAGTGTTTTGCAATCTAATATTGTTGTTTGATTGCTACTATTGCTATTTTGTTGTTACTGTTACTATTTTTAGTTATTTTATTTTTAATTATATTTGTAAGATATTATTAGCTGATGTTATGATCATTTAATATTTAGTTGGGTATGTACACTTATAAATTAAGTCACTTATGTTTCATACAAATATGTAAACTTAAGTATATTGTCGATTTATTGGGGCCTTTTTTTATTTCGACCAAGGCCTATAAAATGATAAGAACGACCCTGAGTTTGCCCAACGTTGCAAGGATTAATGATCTTCTTGTTTTGCACCTGAGGAGTGGAAAAATAATAGGTTGAGTTATAAAGCTCAGTGGCTAATATGCTTATAGCCAGCGATAACGAGCCACACATTAAGCATATTATATATATACATATAAATCTCATTTCAATCTAACAAGTCAAATTATCCATACTTCTATCTCAAAGACTCATAGTTTAAGATATTATCGCACAAAACTTATCGCGTAGCACATAATCATCAATATAACACTCAATTTCATATCATGTTCAACAATCAAAATGCAATGCACAAAATAATGGCTTGAGACTCCATGGGTCGAAATAGGGAAACCGAAATTTACACCATGAACAAAAGGAGTCCGTTACTTATGATCTCATATGCCATAAGCGGATAGTCAGGAGAAGGTTTTAGGTCAACGTATACGTGACAAACGAAATGATTTATTTCTCACCCAAACACAAGCAAATTCTTATACTCAATTCATTTCATCATATGCTCATATTTTCATGCTTCTCATGCTCTTTCCTCTTTTGATTCATATAAAATATCATGGAATCTTTCAATGCATAACATGGTAATAACTCATAAAACATTTTCTCCACAATCACAATAATTCAAGACAACAATTAATCATACAAGCAAGCAAGAAATTTATCCATTATCACAATAACTATAAACATATTTCCTACCTAATTTGTTTGAAAAATTCCAACTCAATTGTGTCTTTCCTCTTACTCTTGGATAGGTTTCCTTGATTTCCTAAAACAATTCAATTTTCATTCAACACAATATTCAAAGAAATCATAAATCTTCAATAATCAAGAATAAATAAATTTTGATCTTGAATTCATTCTACCTATAGTTCATATAGGTTAGAAAAACTAAAACCTAGTTTAGAAATCCATAAAAAATCCAATTGGGTTCTCTTCTTTCTTTCTTCCAACACAAACCCATTCTCTCTTTAATCTCTTTTGTTTTTTTCGACCAAAGCAAGAAGAAAAGATGAAGATTCTTACCTTAAACTTAGCCCAAATTTTCTTCTTCCACGTTTTTCTCCTTCTTCCCTAACTCTCCACTTTTTTCTTCTCTTCTTTCCCTTCTCTTTCACGTTTTTCTCTCCTCTTTTCTTCCTCCCATGATTCTTCTCTTCTTTCTTTTAAGCAAGACCACATTTTGGTCTTGAATTTTCCCATTTTACCCCTCATTTGTCCTGCTCTCTTAGTTATTCCTTTCATTTAATGTAATGTCCATTTTGCCCCTTTTTTGTCTCTTATGACCATTACACTAATTTAATTCTAACATCTCTATTTAATAACTATAATTTCTACTTGTGCTCACTAAATTCTAAGAAAATAAAATAAAGTAAATCAACGAATAAATAGGTAAATAGATAAAATAAAAACTTTAATTTGGGGTCCAACAAAGGTTGTATCTATGGTTTGCTATTTACTGAATGAATTTTTATCAATTCCTATTGGTTTTAAGACTCTAGAGAAAGTTAATTCTAGTAATTCAAATATTTTTAGTACTCTAACATATATGCATGTTAATAACGGCAATTTAGAGCCATATACTAAGAAATGCATTAGGTTACAAGTTATGGTGTTTAGGATAGAGATGTGACTTCTAATGAATGGTCAATGCTTAATCCAAAGTTGGACTTTTTTTTTGTCCTTTATAAGATAGATTAAGTAAAGAATAATTTAAAGAAGCTAGAATTGGAGGTAGCTAGCTCCTCTATTTAGATAGATGTTGCTTTAGAAACTTCTTGTCATATCCATCATCCAGTTCAGATGGAGTTGACCAAGCTTGATATAAAGTCCTTACAATAGCTAAAGGCAAAGGTCAAAGAGATATTGTGCCAACACCAAGTTATACAAACTATGCATAGTTGGTTTCTTATAATTTATTAATAACATATGAGATTAATAAGGATGGTGAACCATTTTTAATTTCATATATTGTTTATCAATTATGAAAATATGTAATAGAAATGCAAGAAGAAATGAAGTCCTTACACAAAATTGGTACTTAATAATTAGTCAAACTACCACAAAAAAACATAATTGGTCGAAAATGGGCCCTCAAAAGGAAGGGGTCCCCTCTAAGAGATGAAAGAGTCAAGTATAAGGCTAGCATAGTTACTGAGGGATATAGTTACGTACCAGGTGTATAATTTAATGATATTTGCTCACATGTAGTAAAAAGCTATTCCGTTTGGCTTTTATTCACATTTATACCCATGCTTAATTTAGAGATGGTATAATTAGATGTTAAAACTAATTCTCTATCGTGATTTAAAGGAGTCGATTTATATGCAATAACCATAGGAATTTATTACTAAAGACAAGAAAGAGAAAGTTTGCTTGTTAAAGAAATCTCTTTATAACTTTAAAAAATATATATGTTAGACAGTAGTATAAGAGGTTTGACTTATTCATAACTAATTATAGCTAAGAAGCATGTACGATAGTTATGTTTATTTTAAAAAATTGGTGGGTCTTTCATTTATTTGCTCATATATATGGATGACATGCTCATTGCAGCAATAAGTATGCTTGATGTCATGTATTTGTAAATACAATTAAGTGATGAATTTAAGATGAAAGATTTCGAAGGGATAAAGAAAATTCTTGGCTTTTAGATCCAAAAAGATAAGAAAGCAGGAAAATTATTTCTAACTTTGAAAATTTATGTTAAAGAATTATTATAGAGTTTTGGTAAGAAAATGCTTAAATATGTTTGTACACTACTAACTACTCTTTTTAAGCTTTGGGTCACTTTATCTTCTTAGATAGATGAAGAGATTGGTGATATGAAACATAGTCATTATGCAAATGTAGTTGGCAATATGATGTATTCCATGGTGTGTACCTGATCAAACATTTCATATGATGTTAGTTTTGTTAGAAAATACATGACTAACCTTAGTAAAGTGCATTGACAGACAGCAAAATAGATTTTATATATTTGTGGGGTTTAGTTGATACTTGTTTAGAATTTAAAAGAAGAAATGAAAGCCTAGTTAGTTATGTTGACTTAAACTATATTGATGATCTCGAAAAAAGGAGATCACTTACTAGTTTTATATTATGTTTGGGAAATTGTGTTATTAGTTAGAAGTTAACCTTGTAAGACACAATTGCTTTGTCTATAATAGAGGCTTAGTAAATAGCAATTACATAAGCATTCAAAGAGGCCATTTAGTTGTAAGGCTTGTATCATGAGCTTAGTTTGGATTCAAGGGCTATATTTTTCTTTTATTAAAGTAAAAATGATATACATTTGGCTAAAGATAAAATGTTTCATAGAAAAATAAAAGCCTATTAACATCAGGTACCACTTTGTTTGGGATGTGATTTATCAAGGTATTGTTGTGTTGGAATAGATTAGAACCAAAGACAATCCTAATAGTGATATTAATAAAGTATTTTTTAGTAACCAAGTACCGACATTGTTTGCACTTGATTTCTATTTATAACATTTGACACCCTTAATTGGGCTATATGGAGAAGGTGGAGCAAAGTTACTTGTAACGATAATAAGTCAAGGTGGAGATTTATGAAGTGTCTTTACACTAACACTTATTAAAGACCAAGCATAACTCTTGGCCACTCATATTCTTATCCAACAAGAAAATTTTAAGGCCATTGATTTATCTTTTCTACTGGCAAAGACCTACAACCTATAAAAGGCTTATACAACTTATTTTTCAACTCCTAAAAATCAAACACACCAAATGATATATAATGTAATCTAAGTATATTTTTTAAGCTTGTGAATGTATAATGTAATCTTAATTTTAGGTTAGAGTGATATCACTCTTTGTAATTATTGTGTTTTCTCTTTAGTGATACTTTGCTTCTTCTTTACCTGTGGACAAAAGCTTAAAGTCTAACCATATAAAATCATGCATCTAAATTTTTCTTCCTGCTTGTATTTTACTTCTTAATCTCCCTTTTTATTAATATTTTCTCTAATTACTTTAATCATCCCTAGGTATAACAGATCCCTTAATTTTGAGAGATCAAATTCATCTGTAAGTGTGTAAATTTATTTATAGTAAGTAATAAAATTAGAGTATTATAGAGTATCAATCCCACAAAGGCAATACTATTATAATTATTAATCTTAGTCAAAATAAAGAAAATAAGATTTAATAAATGATATTTAAATTATGCATCTAACTAAATAAGGTAATTAAAACAAATAAAATTAAGATAACAAATGTTAGAGTATTGGGGTTCACTTATGAGGAATTTCAATTATCATGTAAGATTGATTGTCAATGTTAAAATAAAATTAACCTAATATTTTATACCTTTTTAAGGCACACATGTATATTCAATTAAGAAATTACGACATCTCGCATACATAATTAACCTTAATCAAACTCATTAAGTATAATTAATATATTTAATTATCACCCTAGTTTAGGAAATCAATTTCATTAATTCTGTAATGTTTATTCTACCAATACCCATATCATACTTCACATGATGGTCCTTCATACAATCCTTAAGACTAACTTTATGATGATTAGACATAAATCCAACATTAAGATAAAAGTGAATAAATTCAACTAAATGGTAATTACTTAGGCATCAATAGTTAAAAGATTTATCATAAGCTACATCCCAAACGTAACTAAGAATTTAACTACTCAACAAAAACAAACAAAAATAAAATAATATAACATAAATAAAATAAATAAGATAAATAAAGAACTAGAAGAGTTTTCACGATCCTCCTCAAATCTTACTTCAAAATCATGTTTCATGTAAAGAAACTAAAACTAACAACTCAATGACAAAAGAGGTTGCCATTGGCCTCCAAAGTCCTTTAAAAAAACCCTTAATATGAGTTTTTATAAGCTGGAGTTATACAAAAGAGTTTTAAGGTGATTAACCTTTTAATTCTGCGCATCCTTAAATTCTAAATCATGATTTTGGTGCCTATTACAATAGCTTTTAAAACTTTAACGATGTAGATATGACAAGTTTAGCACTGGTTCCACTTTATTTTTGGTATTGGTTTGCTTTTAGATAAAGACCATGACTAATATAGTTCTAACACAAACCCATATTCTATAACTATATTACTCAGTTATCCACGTTTTCTTAAGTTTTTGACATATTTAAGCTTGAATTGATCTCCGGTGCCTTTTAAGAAGTTGTTACCCATCATTTTAGATTCCAATTGACTCTAATTTCACCTTTATTGAAAAATATTAAGAAAGTTTGATAGATGCATATTTGACCATATTTATACACCCATATTTGATGTATTTTGCTTGCTATTTTATTCTTTTACTGTATATTTGATACTTAATTTTTCCCAATTGCATTTATAGGTTATAATTGCCTTCATGAATTAAAAGAAGAAGAGTTTGGATGAAAACAAAGTATTAAAGTAAAATAGGGGATACATAGATGTGTCTACAACCATGTACGACTCTCAACCTGTGTAGATATATGAATTCTAGAGATTTTAGAGTATACACAATTTATAAAAAGATGTGACAGGAGGCCAATTAGGGGGAGCAGACATTTAGAGGTGATTTCAGATGTGGAGAACATTCAGAAGGGATGATATTGATCTAAAGAAGTGGAAAATGTGAAGAAATCATCAACAGATCCAATAGAATATAACATCAAACCTCACACTTGTAAGAACATTTAATAGAAGAGAAAGGGAGATTTAGAATTATGATCTCTTTGTTTTTAATTCATTTTTCTTCCAATTTATGTTTGATTTTGTTTTCTATTATGTGTAACTAAACACTTTTTTAAGTAACCTAATCAACGACTTGCAAATGGTTCTATATCCTTTTACAAATCTTCTGTAATAGCCAGTGAGACCCAAGAAGGCCATTATCTCCTTTATTGAAGTGGGTAAAGGCCTATCTCGTATAACTTGCACTTTTTTAAGATCAGCAGAAACCCCTCTTATTGAGATAGAGTGCCCCAAGTACTCAACACACTGTCCTCCAAATATGCATTTACTCCTCTTAGCAAATAGTTGGTGTTTACGCAAGAGATTGAAAACAGACCTAAGATGTTACAAGTGTTCTATTAACCCTCTGCTGTAAATTAGAATGTCATCAAAGAAAACCAACAAAAATCTCTACAAATAAGGTCTAAATATTTTATTCATCAACCTTTGAAATGTAGTTGGGGCATTGGTCAGCCTAAGTGGTATAACTAAGAACTCATAGTGCCCATTATGTGTCCTAAAAGCAATCTTGTGCACGTCTGTTAAATGCATTTTGATTTGATGATAACCAACCCTCAAGTCAATTTTTTAGAAGAGATCGGCCCCATGAATTTCTTTCAATAACTCATCAATCAAATTAATAGGAAATTTGTTTTTGATTTTCTTTTGGTTCAAGGCCCGATAATCCACACATAACCTCCACGAACTATCCTTTTTCTTTACTAACACCATCAGGCTAGCAAAAGGACTACAACTAGGCTGCACTATTCCACTTCTTAGCATTTCATCAACTAATTTCTTAATAATATCTTTTTGCAAACCTAAATATCTATATGGACTTTTGTTGACAGGTTATGATCCCCCTTTCAATGGAATTTGATGGTTATGAAACCTGTCTGGAGGTAGTCCTTGAGGTTCAGCATACAGATCTTAGTACTCATTTAACAACTCCTTCAGCTCAACAGGCATTTCCACTTTGTCCTCCAGGGATGGCATGATGGTAAGTAACTTCCATTTTCCCTCACCCTTAACCTTAAGGCTGCAAAGTTGCATAGAGACAAATTGGAGGGATTAGCTAGTAACTTTACCATTTGATCCTCACTTATAACCTTAATTTTAGCATTGGGTGCTCCTTTGATTGTTACCAATTAGCCCTGCCACACAAATTCCATCCATAGCTCACTATAGTTAGATAAGACATTGCCTAACATAGATAGCCATTACATTCCTAGAACCACATCACAACTGCCCAAGGCTACCACCAGCATGTCTGTACAAAAAGTGGCCCCATGTATGGTCCATTGGACCTTTTTGCAAATTGCCTTACAATCCATAAACTCCCCATTGGCTGCCATAGTATAACTGTTCGAGGCTACCACCAACATGTATGCACAAAAAGTAGCCCCTTGTATGATCCATTGGACCTTTTTGCAAATTGCCTTACAATCTATATAAACTCCCTATTGGTTGTCTCTACTTCTAATGGCTTAATGGCAGTGAGTTCGAACCCTAACCTCTTAGCTTCCCCCTCACTAATGAAGTTGTGAGTACTATCTTTGTAATGCCTTATGCTTAGTACTACCTACCACCCTCATGATTTGAAATCCCACAGACCCTTCTAAAGCATTCATAGAGATTAGTGGATTTGCTTCCTCTTACATTTCCTCTATTAACCCCTCCTGATCATGTCCCACTTCCTCAATCTCATTATCTTTAATGCAAATGGAATATCCACACCTAAATTTGCAGTGATGGGTGGGTGAATATTTTTCAAGACACCAAAAACACAACCCTTGGGCTCTGCGTTCATCAAAATCCCAACGTTTGTTTGTAGTGTTTTTTAAGTTATCGTGTTTGGGAGCAGGTAAGGTTCACAGAGAAGTATTTTGTTTGTTTTGGGTAGTGGGTGGCTGTGAGTTGACTTTAGTGTAGAATGATGACCTAGTACAGGATTGTGAAGATATTTTGGGGAATGTTTTCTGGGTTTCTCTCATAGGTTCTGGTTCAGCCTATAATCTAGCTAAGTCATAGGCGTCTCTTAAATCCTTTGGCCTGAACATCCTGACCAATTTTTTTTCATCATGCTTAAGCCCTCCTAGGAAAAAGGCTAGTGTCTACTTCTCTATGATGTCAGTCCTATTCCATAGAGCATCAAATTGATTGATATAAGTCTCCAAGTCATCCTCCTGCGTCAGGTCCTTCATCTTCTCTAGTGGGTCTTTAGCCCACCAAACCTAAACTCAATGGCCTCCTCATGGTCCTCCCATGTTTTAATGCCACGACTCCTAGTATACCTTTGATGCCATGCTAAAGCATCTCCAGTCAAATAATAAGCAACCATCCTAATCTTACCCTCGTCAAGAATTTCATCCACTTCAAAATATTGTCGACATTTAAAGATCTACTGATTAACATCATCAGTTCCATCAAAACTAGGAAAATCTCGTTGAGGTTTTCTAACCTTACAACATTTGTGGTGATCCTCGTGGGTATTGTGCAATGGAATATGATCAGAGGATATATTGTCCGTTTCTTCACCATACATGACAGATTTGCCTTTGGAAGAGCTTGGACTAGCCATAGATTGCTGCAACTGCTCTAGGATGCCTGTTTGTTGCAGACTGAGTGTAGCGCCCCCTTACCGTAGGGTATACACCGGGACGCCCGTAGGTCATACCGATACATAACCTACGATGAGGGTGCACTACAATACGATCATTTCTAAATTCCACATGGCATCAATATAATAAAGCTGTAATATCAAATTCGCTAAGTTTTAAAACCAAAAGATTCATTCATTTCATAAAACCATAAGTACACAATTCGGTCATATTTACAACTGTACAAGCCCAAAATAAACAGTAACAACTCCTAACTAGGTCATCCTCAAAATTTCCCAGCTGACTCACCTGTGAGTCATACTCCTCTCGCCGGCACACACACAGTAGGAAAAGTCAAACTCCGGAGCTAGGAGTCACCTATCGCTGCCCTGAAAAATAAAATACAATTTTGGGTGAGTTTGCGAACTCAATGAGAAACCATCATCGATGGTTCACCCAATTCATGCACTACGCATAATTGCGTACAGTTCAATACAATCACACATCCATAACAGCAATCAGATACTTAATGCATGACGATTTTATTTTATTCCAGTGTTGTGACTAAGCGTCAGAATAGTCACGTTTTGGAGGTAGGAGAGCCCTCTGGGTATGCACTACTGCCCTCGCACAATAGGGATAGGAGAGCCCTCTGGGTATGCACTATTTCCTTTTTCACAGTAATTGAGCTTATAGCTCCGATCAGAAATTGCTCCAGTCACAGCAGTTAATTACCAATTTCTGATCATGCCTAGCATGCATTCACAATTTCACAATAATACATCTCATGCAGAACATTCAATTATATTCACAAATAGTTCACACAAAGCATTTAACAAATTAGAGATCGAGGAACCAACTAGGTTACTCACCTCTAAACTTCCGAGCTACTGCCGGGAAGTCTCACCTACGTCGGATGGTCGACGATCTCCTTGAGCCTCTATAACAATCAAAATATAAATAACATTACTAAGTGTATCAATGTCAATACTCAATGATGCATGTGTATCGCATAATTCACGTACTATACATGTGATGACATTTCCGACACTAAGCCCAAATTATCTCAATACCGCATTTTTACTCTAATCCATAGCGATTCCTAATACCATAATTCAATTGACTATATTCCAATCAATCGCTAACTCATCCCAATTTAACCTCAAAATTCTCTAATTCAAAGAATCACCTTCGGCCTAAATAGGCGTTCTCGCCGCGACGTCTGGTCCCTCGCCGGGGCGTGAAATCTTCTGCTCGTAGCGATGTGCGTTGCTGCTCGTCGCGACGTGCAGGCGAAATCCGCTCGCCGCAGCGTACACTTCCACTCGTCGCGGCGTGCAACGGAAATCGGCTCGTCGCGGCATACGAATTAATATTCGTCGCGACGTGCAGGAAGGGGTGGCTCGCCGCGGCGTGTTCATCACACGTCGCGACGTGCGAACCCAGAAAAGCCTCCGAAACTCAGAATTTCTCAGATCTTCTGATATAAATCCATCCAAATCCATTCTAAAGCATTCCTAAACAACTTCATATACATCAAACAACTAATCCTTAGCTTCTATTTCATCAAACAACCAATATCCCTAAAATTCAACATTAAAAATCAACGAAAACATCATCGGAAACCCTAACTTTCAAATCCTCAAATATTCAAACTAAATCATCCATATAACTCAATCAATCAATAAATCTATCTATCTAAGGCAAGAAAGAAGCAACTTACTTTATTAAAAGCCTCAAATCTTCAAGGATCACACCAAAACCAACTCAACGACACCCACGACTAACATCCAAACTCAAACCCATCTTCAATTCTTCTTTATCAAACCAAAGGAAATGATTCAAGGATGGAAGAGGAAACCAAAATCGAAGAGAAACCCAGATGAAGATCCACGATCAAGGGAAGCAAATTTCTCTCAAAAATCAAAGGAGCATCGTGGAAGCAAGAAATTCAAAGGGGTTAGGGTTAAATACAAAAGGGTTTAAGGCTTGTTTGGCAAATTTAATTGCCACAAGTCCAATCCTAACAACCTCAATCTAATTTCTAATTCAAATTTCTCCCGAATTCTAATGGATCAAAACCCTAATTCCTCAAATTAAAATTCTAATCTCTATTGCCATTGGTTAATCAAATTCGGAACCGGAAATTCAAATAAATCAGTCATTGGTCAATTTTCCGATTCGGACCTATTACTCCGAAAATTTCAGAAAAATTTATATAAATCCTCAAAAATAGAAAACTCATGATCATTCACTCCAATTTCATAACTCAATTTCCCAAATCTCATTTCTAACTCAATTTCAAATCTTGGGCCCAATTTGACCTAATTAGCACCAATTAAATTTCTCACAGCTCAATTGCCCTAATCGTCTCCAAATCCAAGTTATCCAAATCAAACCGAAAATGTCATACATGTATGTACGTACGGATGCTAGTACAATACTTACCAATTATACATAACTAAATAATGCATGCACATGCCAAATGTGTATGAAATGAACTATACCCATCCCATCGGTGACGGGATGTTACACTGAGCCCACGAATCAGGTTACGTAGCTCTGTTATTTATGCCTCAATGTTCTGCTACACTTGCTCCAACTTTTGGTCAACATTCTTTAGGGAAGAGCACACCTGTTCGTATTTGTTAGTGCTATCCTTACTGAGGGAATCCAAGGACTCCTCCAATATTCTTATGTCTTGTGATCTAGTAGCTGTAGCCATCATTGATATCCTAGGCTTGTCTACTATGATACCAGATGATATGGGTGAAGATGAGTACGAACCAAATTGAATAGGAAATTGTGGGGGATTAATTGTGATAAGTGGATATCTCTCTAAGAGAGCACACAAACATTAACATAACATTTTGGATTGTATATTTCATGCGTTTCCTCATTCTGTTACCTCCTGTATATCAACACAAAGGTAGAAACGTGAATTATAGAGTTAGTTATAGCAGTTGTCATGCAGGCCATCATAACAAAACTAAAACATGACCCAATTGCTCTTAAAGACCAACAAGACTAAACAAAAAGCCCAATTTATTGAAACTACTAAACTTGACTTCTCCTGGCTTCCCCGATGCGATTGCCACACAACAAAAGCTAGATCAAATAAAACCACACAAGATAGAACTAGTTTTCTAAGGTAAATCTCAAAGAAAAGAGACAGGAAGAGAGGCAATTAATAATCTGGGTACATCGAAGAGTGAGCAGGGAAAAAAGACTAGCAGATCAGGAGACCGACTTACTTGAGAGGTAACACACGAGAGACAGGATCCTCTGTTCAATATTATGATGTCTTATTCTGTCCTATGAATCTCAGTCATTTATTTATGCAGGTCCCACGTTTATTTATATGGGACCTATGCAGGACTCACATAAATGAATAACTGAGATTCATAAGATAAAATAAGACACCATAAAATTAGACAGAAAATTCAAACTCAACTTACGAAAGTTACCCGGTGTGTGGGAGCAATCTTGTCTTTGGTTCCAAAATGTTAAAAACCCACTTTTCCCTTCAACCATTTGTTTGGCTTATGCACAGTCGTTTTGATTATTTGGTTTGGTTTTTTGCGTCCTTCTGTCGTGCGTTTAATTCAGTCACTTACTAGCTGCTAACCGCAGCCGGACGTCGAGTTCTCTTCTCCACCGGTCACTAGCATCGGACACTCGCCAACCAGGTACCGACTTTCTCAACTTGAGACGCCACCAACCAAAACCGTTTCTTTTATTGCTTTCGGTAAATTTAGAAGCTTTTAGTAATCTCAGCATAGCAGAAATAGCATCCTTTCTGAAACACGTGGTTCGACAATCAAATCATCTACAAACCAAGGCCTAGAGGTAAAATCAGTTCAAACTTATTTTGATGTATGTGGCGAAAAGGGGCTTCTGTTCTTGGAAACCCTAAGACACCCCTCTCTTCGGCAGTCGCCATGGCTACCTTTAACCTTTCCTTTGTTCCGCCGGAAGAAAGAAGCTATACCCGATCTTCTTCTTTCTTCCTCATTAACCAGAACTGTCTTCTTCTTCTCCGCATATGAGCCGCCACAGCCGTCATCTTCTCTAATACTGACCACCGCGGGTGACGGTTCATGCTTTTTTTTTTCTCTTTCTTCGTGACGCCGACAAGACTGTTTCCGACGTTCACTCGTCCGTGCTTGCGTTTCAGTCTCTTTATCTCCTCACCCCTAACGACCGCTGCCTAAGGTTGATTCTGTCGCCTGGTTGCTTCTTTGTGTCCAAGCTGATCTCTCTGTTACCCAGTCTATGTTGGCTCATGCACTTGCTGCTTCATTTTGAAACTTATTTAATTAATTGAGATACTACCATATATCAAATGACATTGACTGCTTATTAGTTTTCAGATTAGTGTATCATGTTTTTTTAATAGTTCATTTCATAAAGCTTGGAGTTTTATTTGTATGATTAGGATATCGAAACCTAAACAACTGGGTTCTATTATCCATGTAGGAAGTTATATTAATTCTGGTTTTTCGTATTGTGCCTTCTGATATTCTTGACACAGGCTGGAATAAACAGTGAAACATGCAGAATATCCACCATATTGTATCTCGTCTGTCGTCACTAAAAGCCAGCCCATCTGTCTCGAGGTTTCCAGGTCTGAGAAACAATCAAATATTTCAAAACAGTACAAGAATCTCATCAGCTAATAGAAATGGAGTGTATTGGATCGTAGGCACTCGTAATTTTTCAGAAAAATCTGGCAGCAGTGGTGATGGAGGAAATGCAGACAGGTCGTGATAGAGAAAAGAACACAACAAATAGATTGAAAGAAGCAGACGTAATTTTCGTATTGATTCTGTAACTGGTGATAATATTCAGTATAACTCGATTAATAATAATGAGCCAAGAACCAAAATAAAAGAAACAAAGAAGACAAAGACTGAAATCAGCCCCCAGGAATAATCCCGTGCAGAGAAGATTCTGCCCAATAAAATCAATACTTCTTTTTCTCCCCTTTTCTGTCATAAGCAGCCCTCCTTATATACTCTTGCAACCGTGTCTCCATATCACCCCTTGCTGTCCTTTTGTCCTTGTTGTCCAATAACGGAATGCTGTCCTTTTCCCCCAACTCCTTTATTTCTTCTAGAGTAAACTTGAAATGGTCTTGGGCCTGTTTCTTCGTTTCTATCACTGCCACCCTCTTGAGAAGCAACCTTGTCCCCAAGGTTGAAATAAGGAAATTGTCCTACCAAGTCAGACTCATCTAGCCAAGTAGCCTCCTCAGGAGTTTGGCCACGCCACTGCACCAGGACCTGTTTGACATAGTGGCCTGATGTTTGAATAGAGCGGCGTTGAATAATTTTTTCAGGCTCAGTGAGTGGCCCTTCTTCCACTACAAGAGTATCTGGTAAGTTAGGCAGCACTGGGTGATTTCCAATGACTCGTTTCAATTGTGATACATGAAACACCGGGTGAATACGACAAGTCGAGGGAAGCTGTAATTTGTAAGCCACAGCACCAATTTTTCCCAACACCTCAAACGCCCATAGTACCTTGCCGCCAACTTAGACAGATTCGAGAACTTCATCAAGTTTGGCGATGGGGACGAAGTTTAAGAAAAACCTTATCTCCCACAAGGAATTGAACATCTCTCCTATGACGGTTTGCATATTTGATCATCAACTGTTGAGCCCGGTGGAGATTGAACTGAAGTTGCCTGAGGACTTCGTCACGGTTTTGAAGGTTTTGGGCTACAGATTCAGCCCGTGTTTCACCCGGCAGATAGCATTGCAAAACTGGAGGTGCTCTTCCATAAACGACTTCAAATGGGCTCTTCTTTATGGCGCTTTGGAAACTCAGATATACCAATATTCAGCCCAACATAACCACTTGGCCGAAGATTTTGGTTGTTCAAGAGAAACATCTCAAATATGATTCTAAACAACGATTTAGTACCTCTGTCTGCCATCCGTTTGTGGATGGTAGGCGGTCTTTGAATTTGAGGTGGGTACCGCACTTAAATAACTCGCCCGAAAGTGCTCAAGAATAGAGGATCCTCATCACGACACCGTCTTAGGAATTCCATGCAAACGGACCACTTCTCTAGTAAAAACTTCAGCCACTGATTTTGCTGTAAACGGATGTCGCAATGGGATGAAGTGGCCATACTTGGAAAAACGATCCACAATAACAAAGATACAATCGACACCTTGAGATCTAGGTAAACCTGTAATGAAGTCAAGAGAAATGTCCTCCCAAATATGTTTAGGGATAGGCAATGGTTGTAGAAGTCCTGCAGGTGATTGTGCCTCATATTTATTACGTTGACAGATTAAGCATGCTGCCACAAATTTCTGAACTGCTCCCATCATCCCCTTCCAGTAGAAATTTGCGGCAATTCGTCGATAAGTACGATAAGCCCCAGAGTGTCCGCCTGTTGGAGTAGCATGAAATTCAGAAATCAATTTAGGGACCCAAGAGGAAGTAGATGGAATGGCCAACCGCCCTTTGTAATACAGCCGATTATGAACTAAAGAGAAGTTGGGATGTTTGCTGGTTGCCCTCTGTAAATCCTGTATAACAGAACCCAAGAACGCATCTGCATGAACCTCTTTAGCAATCTCAGCCCAGTCTGCCCAAAGTGGTCCAGACAAAACCGAAATTTCAGATTTCTCTTCACGTCGGGAGAGAGCATCAGCTACTCTATTGGTGCGACCTGGTTTATATTCGATCAGAAAATTATAGCCCAATAACTTTGAGAGCCAATACTGTTGGGCGGGCGTAGTAGCTTGCTGCTCCAATAAATGTTTTAAACTCCTTTGGTCTGTTCGAATAATAAAACGTTGGCCCATTAGATAGGGGCGCCAATGTTGGATAGCAAGAACCAAAGCCATAAGTTCATTTTCATAAGCGGAGCGACCAGCTGCTCTTTCGGATAGAGCTTTACTAAAAAAAGCAATCGGCTTATTTTGTTGCATAAGGACAGCTCCTATCCCTGTTCCTGAAGCATCGCATTCCACTATAAATTGTTGGGTGAAGTTGGGCATGACAAGCACTGGGGAAGAAATTATAGCTTGTTTCAAATTGTCGAAAGAGTGTTGAGCCTCAAGAGACCAAGAAAATAGATGTTGTGCTTCTTTTCGAAGAAGAGCTGTGAGGGGCTTAGCTAGCTGACCGTAGTTTCTGATAAAGCGACGGTAATATCCCGTCAACCCCAAGAACCCTCTCACCGCTTTCACAGATTTAGGTGTAGGCCATCTTATAATGGAAGAAACTTTAGAGGGGTCCATCTCAACACCACTAGCTGATATAACGTGACCCAAATATTCAACAGATTGTTTCCCAAATAAGCACTTCCTTCTATTGAGATGCAACTGGTTCTGGCGAAGTAACTCCAGCACAGTGCGCAAGTGAGACAAATGGGTTGTCCAATCTCCACTATATACTAATATATCATCGAAGAAGACCAAGACAAATTTCCGAAGGAAGTGGCGAAAAATATCATTCATCACTGCTTGAAAAGTGGCTGGAGCATTCATTAGGCCGAATGGCATAACAAGAAATTCGTAATGGCCTGAGTGTGTTCGAAAAGCCGTCTTGTGTATATCAGGAGTAGCCACTCGAATCTGATGATAGCCTGATTTTAAATCAAGCTTAGTAAAGTATTGAGCACCATGAAGCTCATCTAGCAGCTCTTGAATCACCGGAATAGGATATTTGTTGGGAATGGTAGCTTGGTTTAATTGACGGTAGTCTACACAAAAACGCCAGCTTCCATCTTTCTTTTTGACCAACAATACAGGGCTAGAAAATGGGCTACTACTCTGGCGAATTATTCCAGCAGAAAGCATCTCAGTAACCAGCCTTTCGATTTCATCTTTTTGTATGTGTCCATAGCGATAAGGGCGAACGCTGATTGGACCAACACCAGGCTGCAGAGGAATCTGATGGTCAGCTTGACGGTGGGGCGGCAAGGACGGAACATCCAAAAAAATATCACCAAATTCCGCTAGGAGGGCTTGAACAGAGTTCTGTTGTTCAAGTGGGAGGTTGTCCTTCTCATTCAAGAATGCGCCATTTGTCTCCATACCCCATAGAAGAGCCGAAAATTCCACTTCGGTTATCTTACGCAGAGCCTGTAAGGATGTAGGAATCCTGCTGAGAGAGGGGTCTCCCCGTAATAAAACTAGCTCTTTGTGCAAATGGAATTGCATTGTCATCTTGCCCCAATTAACGCGTACGTCACCCAGAGTTTCCAGCCAAGCTACTCCTAAAATAACATCAACCCCGCTGAGAGGGAAGACATAGCAATCCACTGTAATATTGAAGTTACCCAAACCCAAATTCAAGCCGGCACAAATCCCAGAGGTGCGCACTCTGTGCCCATTGCCCAAACGAACTGAAAAAGGGTCGGTAGGGGTGACCTTCATAGTTAAACGTTCCACTAAAAGATTGGAAATAAAGTTGTGGCTGGCCCCACTATCCACCATGATAATGATATTTGTGCCCAAAGAATTTCTCCTTGAAACTTCATAGTGCGGGACGATGGATGCCCCCAATCGAATACATCGGTAATTCAAGTTCAGAAAAATGAGCCTCATCCAAATCTAGTGGTAAGGCCTGTTCATCCGTGCCTTCAAGTTCTGCCAGATTTCCTTCTTCGGCTAAGAACTCATCTTCTCCTCCAATTAACGCTCTAAAGGATTTGCTAGGGCACTCGTGCAATGGAGAATAAGGTTGCTTACATCGAAAACAAAGCCCTTTTGCCCGTAAGTCTTGGTATTCTTGATGAGAATAAAGTCGAGTGCCACGTTGTCGTGTTTGAGGTGGTGGTGGCCTTTGTTGTAATGGTGCAGGTAACGCCGGTAGGGTAGGTGGGCGATGGAAAAATTCTGGTGTTTTATCTGGAGGTTTGGGGAGAAAGGCTTCACGTTTTTGGTTTTGAAAGGGAAAAGTTGTGGGTCGATAATGGGTGGTCCCTGTAGACTTAGGCCCCAGCCCATGGTGGGTCATCCCTGTCGCATCATTGGGATTATAACGATGATGGTGTTTTGATCTGGCAGAGTGCAAGAGCTCTCTTTCAATTTCCCTTGTTAATTTCATAGTGCGATAGAGATCTATAGTATCATGGGAACGGAGTCGCACTCGTATTTCCTCCTTTAACCCATTAAGAAAATACCCCAAGCATTGTGAATCTGTCATATCCGGTACATGTGTCGCTCTAGCCACAAAATCATCAATATACTCAGCAACAGTACCCATTTGTTTCACTGCCGCAAGATATTCGTATGGATTCTCAGAGATATCACCACCGTAACGTTGAACTATTTCAATCTTCAATTGCTCCCAGGTTAGAGTTGGGTTCCGTTGGCGTAACCACCGAAGCCAGTGAAGAGGCGCCCCGTCCGTACTCACTAGCGCCAAGGAGACCTTGAGTTCATCTTGGGTATTGTGGATTTCAAAGTATTGTTCAGCTCTCGCCATCCAACCCACGGATCGGTACCATCAAAGGTGGGCATGTCAACCCTTTTTGGAACAATGTTGTGTTATCAAAATGAAGAGTGGGAATAGGAGGTCCGACAAGAGAGGTGTTGCCCGATGGTGGAGTGGGAGTTGAGTGGGTGGAGGTATCAATGCTATCTGCAACAGCCTTTCCATTCAGGTCGATTAATAATTGCTGGCAGTGGCTCTAATGATTTGGATTGGGACTCTGTTTCATCATGGTCAACTGGACTGACCAAGGATCATTTTGATGGAGAATCGGTGGTTCACAATGTTAGTCCTAGTGATAGCAGAAAACATATGTCGGCCACCTTCTCTGGCTTAGATGAGATAGAAGACAAGCTAAAAGAACTGGAGGCTGAGAACAAGAGAGGCAAAGCTTTTGTGGATGGGTGGGGTGACAGGATGAGGGAGATTAGTGTACTAATGAAGCAAGTAAGAGAGCCCGGTGCAAGAGGATCTTACTTGAAGGACTTAGAAAAGTCTGAGATGTACCGGTTGCACAAGGAGAATCCAGAAGTTTACACAGTTGAGAGGCTGGCCAAGGACTACAGGATTATGAGGCAGAGGGTTCATGCCATTCTTTGGTTGAAAGAGATGGAGGAGGAAGAGGAGAAAAAGCTTGGACATCCCTTAGATG
Organism: Erythroxylum novogranatense; assembly: GCA_029891385.1. Taxonomy (NCBI): domain Eukaryota; kingdom Viridiplantae; phylum Streptophyta; class Magnoliopsida; order Malpighiales; family Erythroxylaceae; genus Erythroxylum; species Erythroxylum novogranatense. Next base: position 80,838 of record JAIWQS010000244.1, read on the forward strand.
ACTCTGTTGAGCTCTTACTTGATACCTGCCCTGAGTAAGATGTTATGATCTGAAGTTAGTATCAATTTCTAATATTGAGAATGGTTTGGCCTTATGGAAATTTCTTGCAGTTGTGGTTGACCTTTAACTGAGATGAATGAGCTGTTTTAGTAGACAATACGTGTTCTCTGTATTGTTTACATTATGCACCAGTTTTTTCTATAAATAAAAGGTTTGCACTGTAGAGGATGCTGTTGTGTAGTTTAGTTACCATTGGAAATAGTATCAGCTTCCATATATCAGTGTCTCCATTGGATTAGAGTTACTTCTCATATTATCTTTGTTTTCTATTGTTTCAGATTTTTCAATTCGCATGACCGAGAATTTCATGTAGCATCCCTCCGATATAAGCCTGATTTCAAGGTCATGCCTGAGGATTGGGATGGCACCTCAAGAGATCCTGATGAAGTTCACTATGAGATTTCTAAGAAAGAGGATGACATGCTTTATGAAGAGTTTGTCCAGAGGCTTAACTTCAACAAAATGAAAGTAAGTTCATGTTCTTCATCCCTTCAATTTGCATAGGAGGAACTAAAACAAAGGTAATGATGACTTTTCGCCACTTCTAGATAAATAACTCCTGTCCTAGATGCCCCTAAATTCTTTGTTTGTGGATGCTAATCGATTATTCATCCCATGAAAGAGAAGTATTAGCCTCTTCCTCGCTCCCATGCAGTCACATGTAGGAGGTGGTAAATCTCAACGACGAGTAACGTTATTAATATTACTATTAAGTTAATAATATTAATCTCACTATTAGATTAATAATAAAGAGAGAATATAATTTCTATCTAGTACTAATTTGAAAAAAAAATGATGTGCACTAGGAGTATTATGTCATGTCATTGGGTGTTCCATCTAATTGAATAATATCAATAATTTAAGGTGGCAAAAATTATGTCTAAATGAAACGAGAGCTCGGTTTGTTGATGAAAATCCAGCTATGACATTTCTGTAAGTTCTTTTGTCCAGTTCAGGTCATAATATTAGAATGGTAGTAGGAAAGTTCCAGGTGTATCTGATTTGTTTTCCTAACGGGGAAACTTTAACTTTCATTTGTTTTCTTTTTTGTACATTATATGATTGATCTTTTGTTGTGGACTCAATTTGGATTGATGAGTCCAACTTGAAGTGAGCGGGGGAAAAGTGGGTCAAGCTTGGATGGATAAATGACATATTTCCTCTTGAACAGTTTGCAGGGAAAGTAAAATGCCATAAATATAGCAGGCGACGTCCCACCGAGGGGTGGAACATGACGGTTGAGAAATTGGGAGCGAGGGGTAAGCGCGGTGGTGGTGGTGGTGGTGGATGGAAGTTTGTGAGCATGCCTGATGGTTCCAGTCGACCACTCAACGAAACGGAGAAAATGTATGTAAAAAGAGAGACCCCCCGGCGTAGACGTAGAATTCTTCCATGATCCTTTTTTTAATCTTCTGAATTCGTTATGAGCTTCGGGACTTGGTTCCTTTCCTTGCTGAACCAATGACTCTCAGTCTTTTCTTTTTTCCTTTTTGCTTAATTAACCATTTTGTATAATCCTCATCTTTCACAAGATAAGAACTCCAAAATCTCCATTCCCTTTTTTACTGCGTTTCATGTTGAAGTTCCATTTTACTTTTTGACTCCTCTTTTTTTTTTTTTTTTCCCATTCTCAAAACGGCAAAACGCTCCATTTTGTTCGTGTGATCAATCTTCATTCCATTACTTGCCAACATTCTCCGAGCGCAAGAAATCTCTTTCTGTCTTGTTGAGTTTTTCATCATTAGATTCAAGGAAAAAGATACACGGGCATGTTCTGTAGGAAATGCTCAACACGCGTCCAAACTCTTTAACATATCCATGTTATAGTCATGTTGATATCATGTACTTACGTAACTTAATTAAAACAACTCTAAATTACTTTAAACTTGTTTGAATTTATTTATTTTTACTAATTAGACTTAGAATCAAAATATGAACAACTTAAGTACCAAAATAGAAAATTATTCAAATAACAAGCAAAGTTCGTTATATATGAGCTCAAAATATGACTCAAACATCACTTATTAATAAGTTTGGTGGTGAAAACCTCAACAAGGTGATGGTTGCTTTAGGTTTTATAAATGTTTTATTATTTTATGTTTAATTTGGAGTTTCAATCTGAAATTACCATTTTAACCATCAATTGTAGATATGAGCAAGCAAAATGTTGTCAATCATTTTACTTAGCTCAACGTTTTCAAAGGTCAAACTCACATCGATTATCTATTCAACTTTTTTTTTTTTTTGAGGTAATCTATTCAACTTTTTTTATTTTCGTATTATAGTCTACATGTATGCTAATATGACTTGATACTTAATTGTATGACATTTAATGTCGATAATAATAATAACTGAATTAATAGTAAGTTATATTTGCAATAAATTAAAATTTTGATTATTTAACTAATATAATTTATAATTTTAAATAATATTATAAAATAGGTAAAATTGTAGTTAAAAATATAATTTACCCTTAGCATTATTTTAAACTATCAAGTACGTACAAATATTTTTTTAGCTCAAGAAAAGAAAATTAAGAGCTGTTTAGTTTTATTTTTATTTTTGTTGTAATTTTTAGTTTATGTTTATTAATTTTGTTTTATGATTTTCAAATAAAAACATAAACATGTTTGGTTGTTAATGTCTAATAATTACATATTAGATAAAACTTCAATATAAATTATTTTTATAAATTAATTAATTATTTCAATCTTTTATATAATATTTGTTGATAAATTATTAGTAAAATATTATATTGTATTATATAAAATAAAATGATTAATATTCATTTTAATATATTCTTAAATAATAAAGAAAATTTTATTTATTTTGAAAATATTTTAAATTTAAATTATATTTATGAATGGTTATTAAATTAAAATTATATAATTATTAATTATTAATTATTAATTATTAATATTAAATTAAATTATTCATAATTCTTATTAATAATTAATATTAGATAACTAAATAATCTATATTTAGTTGATACTAAATACAATTATAAAAATAAAAACAAAAAACAAACGACTGTTTTTATGGTTTTATAAGTTATGAAAATTGAAACAAATTAAAAACAAAAATAAAAATAAAAACTCAGTTAAACAAATTCTTTGTAGTGAATTTAAAAGTAAAAATGAAAACAAATACACTAAAAATTACGCTGAATGAAAGCAATTAACTTATAATATCCTCATAAGAATATTGGACTTGGGTAGGCCTAGAGAAAGGGTGTTGGCACAAGCTCAAACTACCTTCAAATTGTTTTAAAATATGCGTATGCGCTAAACTACTAGTTTAACCAAATATATATGCTTCTTTTTGCATTAAATTGAGGTAAAAATACATCTAACCAAAGTCCAGGAACATTTCTCATACTGAGTGATGTTAGTGGTGGTCAAGTAGAGTCTGTTATGCAGAAGTATATCCTTTGAAGTATATCTATTTCTCGATTTGGTCTTCACTATTGCTTGTGAATTCCTTGGAAACATACCTCGCATCTTTTCCAAAAGGGGGGAACATTAACAAGGGAGTAAGAAGAGAGTCTTATACGATATGGATTCTTCAGATCCAGTTCATTTATCTTCCAGCTTGTCTTTAGCATCATTACCTAGAAGTGTGAAGCGTGTTCTATCACAAAAAATAGAAAATCTTGTAGAAATTACTCATATGCTTGTAGAAAACAGTGTTTGTGAGTCTTCTTTACCATTGCTTAGTCCTTACAGCATATATTCTCGTGACCGTTCATGGACGAGAAGTATTAGGAGTGTGCTTTTTACTAGTCGACCTCGTGTAAAGGAAATCATCCAGAATTCCAAACTGGAACAGTATGGCCTCAGATCTACAACAGCAGAACAATACGTAAAGCTTGAAATACCAAAGGAGCTGATCTCGCTTTGGAGGGAACAAAGTCGTACACATCTTCATGTTGGAGCTATATGCCTTGTTTTTACATTATATGGAAGAAAGGGTATTCCTGCGACAGCCAGGATCTCTCTCTTGGACATTGCCTACACAACGTACCAAAATGCACTGATTGGTACCTTGCTGACAACTCTTGATAAAGGGAGTGTGATACTGACCATAGCACCTGATTTCAACATCAGGTTGGATGATCCTACGTTATCTGAACGTTTACAAGCTCAGATCCGGATCACTGGAGCAGATCAAGATCTGACAGCCATTATGACTACTCTCCATCACTAGATGATCTATCGCTTTCAGAATCATGCGTTGGACGTCAACTTTCCCAACTCTACTTCGGATGCACTTTACATAGTTGTTGATACTCTAAACAATCAGACAACTATCCTCCAAATACCAAAGCAGTTACTAGCACAGGAGCTTGAAAAGATCATGCCTACAGAATGGATTACCAACTACCAGAAGGTATTCCATGTACCTCATCGACATTCTTTTCATACGACAACTCCTCCGATTCTGAGGACACTGAAAGATGGCTCAGTAAAGTCCATCTACACTCGACCTTGCGACGACACGCTTGGTCCATCTACATCAGGGTCAATCCTGATGATCCAACCCATTGAACCTCAAGATCTAGCAGATCTATCTCTCAGGGCATCATGTTCAAAGCCCAACACTTCAGATCTATTACATCTATCCCATAGGGCTCAAAGCCTTAAGATCCAACCCGTATTCTCACATACGGAAGGTATAGACAGTCCTTCAATCCATTAATTGAAACCCAATGGAGATCCAGTCTATGTAAGTCATCATTGTGGACATTTTGTATGGGATGTCGACCCATCAATGTGCGAACTAGATTGTGAGATCTGTCTCAACCCAGAGTCAGACTCAGACGACGATGATCCTAGATATCAACGGAGAAGGAAGATGAAATCCAAGCCTAGATCTAGTTGCTTGCCTTCTCGTGATTATCATCCTCTTGAAGATAATAAAGATCCAGACGATCATAATGGTATACTCACCATACCATCTAGACCAAAGTCTTCTACAACGAAGATGCTCGGGTCGTCTATGTTTCAGAAGTCAGATCCTTGTAGATCTACTGGTGGATCGTGCAGATCTATGTTGCAAACAGTTAAGCCTACAATTCCTGTTCAAACTCCTACTCCTCTACCTTACATGATAGTCTTATCAGACGAGGATAACTTTCCTCAACTATCAAGGAGTACTGATGAATCACAATGGTTATCTTCAACCCTTATATCAGAGCGTCAGGAATAACATCACAAGGTACACTTGTCTCAAATCCTAGTGATGAAGTCCTTAACTAGCAAACTTCAAATGCAGTAGCACAGAACAAAGTTCTGTAGAGAATAGATTCCAAGCTGGATGGAATCAGACAGCAAAACACTGCTACGCATAAACAAGTCAATACTGTTGCGGAACAGATCCAAAAGATGTATCGATCTTATAAAGCCCAGATTCAGCAACTAGATGCTGAACTGAAACAATACATCGCAGCCCATCATATTGGGCCAGATTTTGACTTGAAAGTTAGAAAGATACAAGATATACAAAGGATTGTACAATAAATGGAAGCTGACATGCATGCTTCTCAATCTCAGCAAATATATGGCTCTTCATCTTCAGAGTTCTCAACTCTTCAGCCATCATATCCATCACCTGTGTATCAATGGTATCCAGAAGAAGCTGACTATTCAAAGGTATTCAAGTTTAACTATCCTTTGATTAGACAGTATGTTCATCCTCAGACTACTCAAGAGAAACCTTGACGATCAAAGTCAAAGCCTACATCTGACCGTATGCCTAAGCCAAGAAAGTATGAGTACTCTTCTGATCATTCTTCTAAGGTTCCTACAGCATCGTGTTCTTACACACCTTTTGAACCAACTAAAGAACAGTGAAGAAAACCTCTAAGGATTCAAACTCCTCCAGAATCTCCACCACCAGCACCAGTTCAACCTTCCACTACTTCTCTTGGGAAGGATAAAGCTAAGCAGACAGAGTACATAGCTACTCTGACTTATAAGTCTCTGAGCACAAAGCCTCTTACAGAAACTTCCAGTTCGAGTGTAGAAAGAACTGATTCGGAAAGCAATACATCAGAAATCTCTGCAACACCATCTAGTTGTTCAGATGAGCAGTCACTCATCGCTTCAAAAGAACAACAACCATTGGGTTGTTCAGATGAGAAATATCTCATCGCTTCAGAAGAACAACCATCATCAGAGTCATCATATGAACCAGATGTTTCACCATCATCTGACTCCTCAGCAAACCTTGCTGATCTTTCAAAGCTATCCAATGTTCTGATGACTATAGCCCAAGATACTGAAGTTGAATTAGAAATCAGTGAAGCTGAATCCACTGGTACTGAACTTTTCAGACCAGAGCTTGCACCTCAGGAAATACCAGCTACGGCAGCTACACAACCGTCTACTTCAACCAAGCCTACTTCAGGTCCTTGGTTTACTTTTGATGATCTACCTCCAAAGAAATGGCGAGATAGACTTCATGAGTTCGGTGCATGGATTGATCTACAAAGGACCAGACCAAATCATCCTCTCCAGGATATTTTGTCTGAATTCACATCCAAGTTTACTGGTACTTTGCGGGAATAGTGGCAAAGTGTTAGTGAGTATCAACGTCTTCAGTATATCCAAGTTTCTACAGCTAGAGCACTACTTGGAGTTATTCATAAGGCATTTATTGGTGACTTCCAGTTGATTGACAAACAAATCCGTCAAGAATATTTCAAGATGAAATGTTGTTCTCTTGATAAGCGTGATCTTCAAAAGCATTACAAAAGGATGACGGAAAGGTATTATCTTCTGAATGGATGGAATGATACTAACTTACGTTATACTTTTATCTCATCCCTTCTAGATGAAATACAACCAGAACTACAAAGGACCATAGCTTCTCTTCAAAGAGATATGTCTATAATTTCTCTTTGGTGAGATCTATCAGCTTGCTATAGCTTCTCTTGACAAATTATGTGACCAGCATACTTTGTTCAAGAACATCCTCAAAGGAGGTCCAGTTCTGAAACAAGCGTGCAAGAAACCTTATCTCCAGATAAAATGCAAAGATGAAAAGACTTGTAAATGTCATAGTAGTAGGAAAGCTCATTAATCTCAAGTCTACTATGAAAGGAGACATAGGAAGAAGTTCCACAGAAAGGAAGGCAAGAAGCCTTGGAAGCAAAACTCTAAAATGAAGAACCAGACAAACAAGTACAAACGTATGAGGTTCTTCAAGAAATCATCACATCGCCAGAAAGGGAGACTGCGATGTTTTGTCTGTGGAAGTACGAAGCATTTAGCGAACAAATGTCCTAAGGCAACCAAGAAAGATGCCAAATTCTTGGAGAAGATTGAAAAAATGTTGCCTATCCATCCTCATAGCAACATTGAGGAGGTACTCGAAGAACAATCGAGTGAGGACAGTGAAACACAGTTTGTTGTTACTGTGTTTACATCAGAAGAAGAATCACTGAGCTCATCTACCTCATCCGATAATGATTCTCTCTGTATGATGCAGCAAAGTTGTATGAAGTTAGATCGTACACCAAATGTCAAGCGACCATATGTCCAGATCCAAATATTTCAACAAGATAAATATGATCGGACCATTAAGGCTGTTGGATTTATGGATACAGAATCTAGTCGTACGATCATGAAGCCCAACATCCTACCAGCAGAAGCATGGCAATCACATGATGAATATTTCACTGCAGCTGATGGGAACACTTTTAAAATTGGGTTGCGTACAAGAAGCATAATTGGCATTCGCTTCTTTCCTCAGTGTACAGTTTGGACTAAAGTTCTTGGAAGTAACTTACCAGGCCCAGATGTCTTAATTGGAATGGATGTTTACTGTCAAGCCAAACATCTACAGATATTACCCACAGGCCTCAGGTATCGAAACCTTATGAGTCCATACATTGACACAAAAAACGTGTTTGAACTAACACAGGTTCCTACATGTTACACTGGACTACGAGATAAACTGTTGAGCTACTGTCCGGAGTCTCATGCACAGTTTACTCATGATAATCCTCTATGGAAGAACTCAGACTTTTTCATAAATCTGCCATTCAAGAAGAACGAGGATATCAATCCTACAAAAGCCACACATCCAGGGATGAACCTTGATGATCTCAAGCTCGCACAAGATAAGTGTGCTGTACTATTGCAGCAAGGCTTAATAGAGCCCACAAAGTCGGATTGGGCTTGCCAATTGTTCTATGTCAACAAGCGTTTAGAACAGAAACGTGGAAAAAAGAGATTAGTCATTGACTACAAGCCACTAAATGCATTCCTGCAAGATGATAAGTTTCCATTGCCTAAGATTAGTACTCAGGTACTATTTCTTAAGGAAGCTTGCATATTCTCAAATTTTGATCTTAAAGCAGGTTTTTGGCAACTGGGTATTCAACTCTCAGAATGTTACAAGACTGCATTTTGCATTCGTACTGCACAGTACTAATGGATTGTGATGCCTTTCGGATTAAAGGTTGCACCATCACTGTTTCAGAAGTTCATTACGAAAATCTATGAGCCTATCCTCCACACTGCATTGATATATATTGATGACATCTTATTGTTCTCAAAGAACCATGAGGAACATCAGGCCTTACTTCAAATATTTTTGGACCTTACACAGCAGTATGGTATTATGCTCTCAACATCAAAGAGTATAATTGGTACAAAGGAAGTTGAATTCCTTAGCATGCAATTCAAAGATGGATTCTATCAGCCAGGCCCACATATTGCAAAAGAACTATTGTAATTTCCAGATGAAAATCTCACGGTAAAACAAATTCAACAATTTCTTGGAATTGTTAATTATATTCGAGATTTTATTCCACAAGTGGCAGCCTATACGTCAAGCTTATCAAAGCTGTTACATAAGAATCCACCAACTTGGAGAAAGGAACAAACCAAAGCTGTCAAGCATCTTAAACAGATTTGTCAGGATCCTCCTTCTTTAAAGATTCCCATGCCCCTTCTATTTTAAAAATAAACTTATTACCCGCTTTGACACTAATCAAAGAAGCTTAGAATTCAAAAAGATATTTTTACTCCTGTATTATGATGACATCACCACAATTATACACGTTGCATTTTTTTGGACAAAAATATCTTTTTAGTCTTTTAATAAAAATTTTGTATTTAATAAATAAATAATTTAAATTATTTTTAATGATTCAATAAATTATTAATTTTAAATAGTTGTGTATGATTTTTCTTATAAGAATAAAATTAAAAACAAAATAAACTTATTTTATAATATAAATTCTTGATTAAAAGTTTGAGATAATGTGAAACATAAAGAAAAGAAAAAAATGTTAAATGAATGTGAGAGAAATATTTATTTTTTTAATAAACTGTTTATTTATTATTCTTGATATTTAATTTCAAATTATATCTGAATTAGGAATAAAATTTAAAATTATTTAAAATTTATTCTATAGTTGTAAATTCTGATCTTACTCGTACAAACAAGCAATGCAGCATCCAAGAAAAACCAAAACAACAACAAAATGAATATATAGAGATAAACATCACTTATTTTGAATATGAAATACCAAAACCTTTCTCTATTTTTCCAATTTCAAAGTGGAACTTACTCAGCCAAAGGCTCAAAGTGATCCTTCATAAACCTTTAGCTTTTTCTTTTTTCATCAATTAATAGTATAACATAAAATAATGAAAAAATGGCACCTTCAATTTTTCTTTTTTAATTTTGTTTCATAAATGATTTTTTGTAATTTTCCTTAAATTAATGGTCAAAAGTACAATTATAAAGACATTGATATTTTTGATAATTTTTCTTTTAATTTATTAACAGTCAAAATATAATCTATGTTTAAAATAATTTTATTTTAGAAATAGAGGGCATAATGAAATAAAGCACAAAAAAAGTATAATGTATTTTACTCAACAAAAGACTAAAAGGGTATTTTTGTCTAAAAAATACAACTTATATAGTTATGGTGATGTCGTCGTAATACAATACAAGAATAAAAAAGTCTTCTTGAATTTTAAGCTTTTTTTACTAGTGATCAAAGGGGATGACAAGTCTGTTCTTAAAATAAAGGGAGCATAATATACTAAGAGATATTGAGTTCTAGTTGGAAATAATTGGTCATCTGTGTGGACGATACTAAGCGTTAGCATATTTGTTGAACTTTAAAGAACAATGTTACCACCATGGGACGTACAATACAACATCAATAATGGCCTTAATGCCAGAGCCAAAAGACGGCGTACAATACAACATCAATAATGCAATGATCTGGTGGTCGCATTCTTCTTTGAACAATTTCGTCTCTCTAGAATTGACCGCTGTGGCTAATGCATAAGGATTTCTGGTGACGGAAGAGCCACGAATATGAATACGTACCATTATCCAACTTGCAATAGTTGTCATCTTCCCACAGTTGTTCCTGTCACTGGTATCCAAACGTAGCAGTAGTTAAGTTTTGATGGAAGTCAAACAGGCGGAGCCATTCCACCACCAGAAGCACTGTTTTGCTACATTTTTTCCTTTTCACAAATTATGTTATGGTATTTAATTTCGGTTGACTTAAACTCACAGAATATGGAACAAATAAAAAAAAAAGGAACTTAGGAAGACAGGAGCTCCCTTCAGTCCAATGGGTGAGCAAAGAATGAGGAAGGAGCTGCCTCCATGTCATGCACTAGGCCAAACTTAACACTAATGTTTAGTTGGCAAATGTTGAGTATAGCCTCATTGCATGAAATGGATAGAAAGGAGCTCCTAATGTCAGTAGAGGAATAGGAAAATGTGAAGGACCACCACTTCCACTCCACCTTATTCACTTATATACAGGCTCATAACTTGAGAAATCTGGCTACAGGCATTTCCTCTATAAACCCTAGTCAACTCCTGATCGTATGTGAACATGACATGTACGGAGCTGTCGAATGCGTGCTTCTTCTTATCCTCACTCTTGACCTCATTAGGGGATGGATACCATTAATTAGCCTCTTGCAAATCACAGTATGATACTACCAAGACAAAATGAACGGAACATGAGAAAGCTCTCCACTACCCAATAGCCAGCCATAAATCAACTCTTAGTATTCACCATCGTTTATCAATCCTAACCGGGGAAGACTATGTCAATGTACGTAAGAGTCATGGCTTCTGTTCTTCACTCCCAGTGTTGACATCGAGCATAAGAATTCTAAGAAATGGGTGCTCTTAATATTTGAAGCCCTTTTCTTTATGGATTTATGGGAACTGTCCTGGTTGAACTCATGTGCTGCAGACTTGACTTTCCAAGTCGCATGTGTTTAAGCCTCTCTACTAAAGAAATTCTTTTGCTTGTAAAAATGAAAGCGAACCTTGGCTTATTCTGAACATCTACTAACACCCATGTATTTAACTCTTATCTGATGCTTTGCATTCTTTTTCTTCCTTTATATTGTTTTGCGACTTTATTTATGTCACGCTACAAACTTTTTAACCCACATTTTTTTTTAATCTTGTCCTAATTTATATCATTAATTACAAAATTCCTTACCAATCTCAAAAGAATTTCCATCGGTCACAAAAATTATTTGAACAAGCATAGCTATCCAAATTGTCACATTCAAAGGTATATACAATAAAACAATTGCACTCAATTTGATCTACTAATTTACTTAGATTTTATACCGTCAATCATATGTATTGAGATTATTGATAATCTTTCTATCCCCTAAAAAAAATATAGCGACAAAAGGTGAGTTAGCTACTTTGTAAGAATGATTTGATCATACACTTGCTCTCCCATATGATGATGTCATAATTTGCAAAGATATATTCTGACTCTCATAAAAGTGTTGTTCACTCCATCGTTTCATTATGAGTTGTGACTATAACAATAAATTGTAATTCTTATAATAAACTACAAATTCAAGATCAAGTAGAAAAATTCAAAAGATAATTAAATTAATAAGCAAAAATTACAATAAGATATAATAAAATAAAAGAAAATAAAAAATAAATATGAAAACAAAATTAAAATAAAAAAAAAGATAAAACAAAACAAAATGAAAATGGCTAGAGTATATTTAGGCGTTCCTAATATCCAAGTCCCCAATAACGAGCCCAAAAACTTGATTGAACTATTTCGTGAGTGGCCAATATTTAATATCGCTAGTGCACCGCGTAATTGTAAATAATACCGGCAAGTATGAGTTGATCTCATGAAATCTATGAATACCAGTACTTACCCTTCCTCTATTATTTAGCCTAAGAATTAATTTTATATTTTTAATGAAAAGAAACTAAAATTAAGGCAAGTAAAATGAAATAGGAAACGAAATTGAACAGAGAATTCAGGAAGCACTAGGAAGTCATCGATATTGAGTAATTAGTATCTAGATTTTGAATCCCCTAACCCTTGCAATTGTGTTGTTGATTAGTTAGATCGTAGAGATTCCTAAGATGTGCTACGAGATGACCCTACTAGCAGCTAATCCTAAGATCTCTAACTGAACTATTCAAGTTAAACTTTATAAGATTGAATTAACCTTTTATGAATCTCTCTACTAAGTTTGACCATAATCTGAAAGATTTATACCATCATATCTCTAAGGTTGCAATAAACTCTTTCTAATTATCTTGGATTTATTCAAATTAGGATTTCTCAATCGCTAAGTTGAAATCATATTATGGTCTAATATTTTGGATTACTAGAATCACAACAATCAATCAATCAATTACATTAACAAAATAATCAACACATGTTAAAGTATCTAAATAAGGTTCATCTAATTTAGATACTAATGAAACAATTAGTTATACATTGCTGAATATGAAATCAGATACAAATATACAAAAACTTGAATAAAAAACCACGAAATCATAATTTTAAATTTATCTAATTGTTCTCTATTGAGTATTTTGACGTTGTAGATATCTAATCTTGCATTCTGATGGATCTATTGATAAAATATTTGCGTCTCCCGCTCTTCTAGCTCAAAATTGCCTCTGGAATCGTCTTTGGAACTTCTATAATGATGCCTGCCACCCCCTACTTTGATTTGCCTCCGAAACGTCACTTTGATATGAAAAATCTTGGTTTTGGGTTTTGCATGGTAGTAGACAGGATCGTGTATAATTGGAAATCTCCAACTCCTTCCAGATTACTGATTTTCTATTTTACACTGCATTTTTGTCCAAATTCCTCTCATTTAAGTCTATGAAGGCAATTATCATCTGTAAACACACTTAAAGCAAATTAAGTATCAAATGTATAAAAAAATATAAAATATCAAGCAAAATATATCAAGTATAGAGGTAAAATATAGTTAAATATCAATCTATCACATACTAAAGGGAAGAAGCGAGTGAGAAATTAAATACAGGCCATCATACTCTTACTTTCTATACCAGTTCTTAAAGTTGAGGGAGACCATGACTGGAAGCATAAAAAGTGGAGTCGGTAATGGTAAAATAACATCTCTTTATTATGACAACTGGTGCCGAACTGACCCCCTCCATTGTAACGAGATATATAAATCATCATTGAACATATTCCCCAAGACTTTCAAGGTGGAAGTGTGGATAAAGGAGGATTAATGGAAAGATTTGCCTATAGAAGCTTTACACTTGTTACTTAGGCTATAACTTAGACTCTGAGAAAGATGACAAATATTTCTGGTTAGGCAAGAGATCATGCAAAATCTCATGTAAGTTTTATAAAGAAATCCTAAGATGCAGACAGGAGCATTTAAGGTAGAGTATGATTGTATGGGATAGGAACTTATTGTATAAGATGTCTTTTCATAGGAGGATATTAGCTAAAGGTAAACTTTAGAACAATTACTATTTCTAAACTTAGTGAATTTATGATCTTTGTATAATGGGAGAAATGATACATTGGACCACATTTTCTTTAAATATAACGTCTCCTATGTAACATTCCATTACTAGAGGGAAGGGTAGGATGGTAAATGTGTGTGACTAATGAGAGTTAGGGATGTATTCTCCATGTTCATGCATAACTTACTACATACTTACACTTGATTGTTGCACATGAAAATACTTGTACATGCATTCATGAATAATTCCGGGTATAATTGGAATGATTTGAGAATCTTAAATGTTATTACATTGAAAATTTTATGGGTTAGTGAAATCTTGATATTTTGAATTTTGGTGGAATTATTGTATTTGTATATGTTGGTGAAGTTATGGAGTATTGAGAGAGATATATTTATAGTAGGGAACAAGAAATAAATTAAATAAAGATTTGGAGATAGTTGGGTTGTAAATATGATTGTTGTATTGGAAAGAGGAGAACTAAATGGAGTTAGTTTCCAAAGAAACTAAGTTAGAGTTTGATCATTAAGAAAGTGACATGTGTCACTTAGACCTTGTACTCTAGCTAGAAGTAGGTCACTATTCCTTGAGAGTTGACAGGTTAAGTCTTGTCCAAGTCCCTTCTTTATTCTCATCTTTCTAAAACTTCTCTCTTCGAGATATAGAGTTTTCCAACAAAATATCTTCTAAGGGACTTCTGTGTTCTTCCTTTCTTTCACCAACCTTACTTTGCCATTTGTGTCATCTACTCTAAGGAAAAACTAGAAGCTGATCATTTCACTCAGTGAAGTACGAAAACGTGTGGAGTTTAGAGCTTGAAGACTTTGGAGTTTTCAACAGGTAAGTGTTAGAGAAATCCCTCTCTGTTGGGGATTTGTGAAATAAATTTGATAGACTACTGTCATCTGCATGAAAAATGTACTTCCTGTGTTTGTTCTTAAATAATGGTTAGTTGGGGGGGAAATAAATTCAGTTATAGTGTTAAATTAGTTTTTTAGAAAACTTTTGGTGTTTGGTGACGTAAAGTGTTGAAAGTTAGAAAGTCTGAAAAATTCCTCACTGAGTATGTTTCAGTATTTTAGCTATAACATTTTCTGTGGTTGTCCAAACGAGATGATTCTTGATTCGGAGTAAACTAGGAATATATGGCTACAATTCGTATGAAGACATCCAATTTCAGTTCTGTCTCTAAGAATCTCAAAAGTTGTCACGAAGTTGAGAACTGGGTGCAGGATGTTGAGAGTTGAGAGAAAATTCATATTCCAAATTTGGGAGGAAATTTGGACTTGATTAAGATAGATTCTGACAAATTTTCCTTCTTGAAAGTTGTAGATGATTCTTTTATCTTTCCAACGGTATAAAGTTTGTAAATTTTGGACATCGAAGTCAAAAGTTATGAGTCTTATAAGTGGAGACGTTTTGGATGCATGAAAGCAGACGAATGAAAGCAGACGAATGAAAGCAGACGCTTGAAAGCAGATGCATGAAAGCAGATGAATGAAAGCAGACGAATGAAAGCAGACGAATGAAAGCAGACGAATGAAAGCAGACGCATAAAAGCAGACGTAGAAACTGAGAATCAAAAACAAGCTGTACTCTTTTGGTCATAACTTCTTCTCTAGACCTCCAAATGACCTGACTTTTGAAGCATTGGATTCCTAACACATTTATTTATCTCTCCAAAAAAATTTATGGTTTTTGGTATTATATTGGAAATGATTGATTGAATCAAAGTAAGGGTATCGGTGGAAGAAACATGAACTGGATATTTTACTGAATGTATTTCAGTATTTTGATGATATCTTGGTCTATAGGATTCCAATTGAGGTGATTCTTGATTTTTAGTAAACTAGAGTAATAGGGCTACAAATTATAAAAAGGAGCTGAATCTTGATTCGGTCTCTAAGGTGTTCAATTTCTAGATGGAAGTTGGATGTAATACACTGTTTTGGAAAGGAACAGTCCAAAAATGTTTGAGGTACATCTTTGAATATATACTGAACCAAATTGAGTGATTTTGGGGTTAATGGAAAGATAAAAGATAGAGGAACACTTTTCTAAGAGAAAGTAGGCTCGAATTATGCAAGTTTTACCTTCTAATTAAACATGAGCAGTGGACCCGAAAGTTAGGGCTTGGAGAAAGATCTGAAATGGTTCACTGGACTATGAAATTGGATTCAAATGGTTTATGGAGGTTTAAATCCCACAGAATGAGGCTAGTTAAGTGAGTTTTGATAGTGGAATGTCTTGTGATGAATTTGATGGATTGATACCCGGGATAGTCAGGAATATGCATTATACATATTTCATCTCAATCATGTGCATTATTAAACACTTATGATTGTTCAAATTGTGATATATGTATATGTTATTTGTTATAGAGGAGCCACTGGAACGTCAACCTCCAGACGTTGCTGGATCTTCCAGGCATTAGCTTCGGGGAAAACTTGTGAGTAACCTAGACGGTCTCACTCAATTAATTATTTGCTTTAGAATATGTTTTGAATGAGTTATTTAAGTGCTCCAAACATGCAAAAATTGTGAATGTGCATATGAATGCAAAAGTGTGCTAAGCATTTCTACTGAATGCCGGACTAAGGTCCGATGATAAATGTGATCAAAACGTGAATGTGCATCCATATGATTGACTGAGGTTATGTTATGTGAAACATTCTTTACATGTATACATGAAAGAAAAAGAAAGTTATGACCGGAGCTTCCATATTAAGGAGCTAAAAGCTCAAAATGTGAAAAGAGTCTTGGGCTCGAGTGCGACTGTCCCCGATATCTACGAAGAGATGTGGGACGTTATACGACTAAGCTTGACATCCATAAAGGGATTAGCTAAAAAAAGGCACTCGGTCATAACGACAATAATAAATGAAAGTGAGTCTCACGTGCATTGTCAATTATAATTGATGTGTGTTTTATATGAATAATGTGATACATTGTGAATATGCAATGGAGTGAACATTGTGTTATGTGCGATGATATGATGCATGAATTGAGTGAACCATCAATGATGGTTACCTCATTGAGTTTGCAAAACTCACCAAAATTACAACGTTGTCTTTTCAGGACCGAGAGACGACTCTAGTTGCTAAAGAGGATCTACTAGCCGAGTAGATTGCGATTGGACATAAAGGTCTTGGCTCAAAGGTCAGTCAGTTGGGGATCTTTTGGGTGGTTTAGTTAACTTTGATACACATTCCGCATTCTCGTAGTACTATTGTGTTAGGTTTTCTGATGATGTATATGCGGATATTGCTGATAGAAAATGTAGACTTTGATTTTTGTGAAATGTAATGAGGAAAAAGTGGGTTTTTAAAATATTGTGATCTCCTTATGATGCTTTTCAAGTGATTTATGTTACCATGCCTTTTGAAGGGAATGTAGTGATCGATCGTAGCGGGCCCTCATCGTAGGATATGTGCCGGAATGACCTCTGGGTGTCCCGGTGGATACCCTGCGGTAAGGGGGCGCTACATGTTGGAGTTATGTAAATATAGTGCCCTGGAAAGCAAGTGTGTTTACATGTAACTTTATCTTCTTCAGTTACAGTTTTGTAATGAAAATATTTATTATTAATAAAACAAAAGAGTTTGGTTTTATCTGTATGAGCATTATATATCTGGTCATAAGGTACCAAGATTCATTATGTAAGTAATATACATATACATAGAGATGTATGAGAAACATGTATATTATTAGAATCTGAATTAATTGATTCACAGTTGAATAATCAAGTTGGTCGTTTGATTATGGTTTATACTGTAGTGTTGCGATTTATCTCCATATAAGTAAAGGAGTTTACTTAAAGGGAATGATGAGTTTCATATCATGATAGTAGTAGACTATCGATAATGGCACTATTAAATGAATTGAATCAAGTATGTTTTCAAGAATAAAGTGGGCCATTACTTTAATCTTAAAACATACAACTTAAGCATTCGCTTATTATGAACCACAATCTTGATGAGTGGTGAACTCATATGTGTTTCATTATAATTCTTGATATGATCGGAATGGATTTTTACAGGGTATTAATCCAGTATCTGCATGTTGGAATTATTAATTGAAACATGTATCGTGGAACATTCACTCAAATAAAGAGTTTATAGTGTTATCATCTCTTCAGATGTTTTAAGGAGATTTGGTGATTAAATGGCGCCGATAGTTTGATGGACTAGCTACCCATCAAGTCTTAACACTAAGATGAGATCTTATGTGTTAATCACCATATAAAGTAAAATGAGAGATCTAGAAGGAAAAACCAACATAAGGGCAAAACGGTAATTTTACCCTTTGTTGTGCGGATGGCTATAATAAGGTTTTAAATAGGGTTTGCAATTGGACATATTCTCATAATATTTAATAATTCAAGAGTTCAACTAATTGTCTTTAGTGGAATGACATTTAGTTAATAAGCTAGAATTAATTCCAATGAGATTGAATTATTTCTGGGCTTATTGGAGCTTGAATTATCAAAGTCCAATAAGATTCCCCACTTGGCTTTAAGGAAGGTTATCAAGCTAAGTAAGAAGTAGTTTGGAGGCTTTAGAAGTCCATAATTGAATGATGGGCTTATACTAATTAATGGTTAATTGGAAGCCCATATGTTCATTTAGAAATGGGCTTGTTTTGGTTTAATGTAATTGATTAGATTAATTATATTAAAACAATTTTTTTAATGGAGAAGAAGCAATTTCGAAATTGTGTTAGGTTAGATGTGTAACCACACATTTGACATTAAAATACTAAATAAAGATGGTCTTTATTATGGTTCATCATTATTAAATGGAGTTATGAACTTACCATTAAATGGTTTAATGGTTGGCTTTTAATGTTGGCATGTAACCTATTTGCATTCATTAGATTAAAGATGAAAGATGTGCATTAGATGGACCATATTCCTTCTTTCTTCTTGCCAAAACCGAAATGGGTATTCAATTATAGGTTATGGTCTTTTCAAATAGCCATTTTAAAGATAAATGAAGTAAGTCTCATTTATTGGCTATTTGATGAGTGATTAATGTAAGAAGTGATGCATTGGATGCCTCTCACTCTTTCCATTGATGCATATTTTTAAATTGAGAGGTAAGAAAGGGTTCTTGCATATTTTTTAGACATTCTCTCTTTTCATGCAAGGGAGAACCGAAATTCCTAAGTGAAAGAATTGAAAGAGTTTCAATTTTGGTTCTTCTTCTTCTAAGAAAATCTCCTCCAAATATTTCTTCTCCTTTCCCACCAAAGGATTTTGTTAACCTAGTTGTCCTTGAAGAACAAGTGGTAAATCTAATTGGTAGAGGATACTACTATAAGGAATAAGATAGATTGCTAAAGGAAAAGACTCAAAGGCAAAGGATTTGGATACAAGAAGGAGAGGATAGCGCAGCGAGGATTTAAAGCTGTAGCGAAAGAGTCGGTAATTCCTTTTATCTTGTTCTTGGTTTGATTATCCTTATACCATATCATGTATGGATTAGCATGTTGATTTGGATATATTGCTTCCGCTGCAAGATGATTTCTTAAAAAGTTTTGAAATCTATCGTTTCTCCAAACTAAGCATGCTTTCTTTTTCCGATCCAACAATTGGTATCAGAGCTGATTTTTCATGCATGATTTCGGTTCCTATATGGTGGATGCATGGGTTGGCAATCTTTTTATGTATACTGCATATTTTTATGTGATAGAAATATATATGGTGTATGTTGCTCTTTTGGTTGTCCATAGAAGTTAAATTTTATCTTGTAAGATTTCTTCATTTGGTTGTAACAAGGAGGGTGGTCTATCATCACCATGTTTCCTCCTTGGTTTCTTTTTTCTATTTTATTTGATTTTGTAATGTACAAATTTATGTAATGATGAAGAAGGAGCAGCCATGGATTGAAGAAATGGAAAGGTAAAATTTTCGGTGTATCCTTTTGTGTTTTGGCATAAGTTTTGTGAAAACTAAGTTGCTGGAATTTTTGTTTCAATGAATCATATTTCAGTTATGATGGGAATTCAAGTGCTGGTTTTTTGTTTCAAAGAATCCAATTTTGGTTTTGCTAAAATACTAAGTGCTGTGTTTAATTTTCATGAAATGAGTTTCGGTTTTAATAAAACAAGTGCTGGAATTTTTTGTCAAAACAAAGATTTGGTATTCTAAAAATCTAGTGCTGGAATTTTATTTTTCAAAATGACAAATTTCTAATTTCATAAATGCCATTACATTTTGTTTACCGAATGGGCAGGATCATGTTAGGGAAGAGTTCGAAGCGGAAGATCCAAGATGAAGAAGCATATTTTGGGCCTAAAAGGCTTGTAATTATTTTATGTTTCTAGGATGGACAATCAAAAGTGGCTTTATTAGTTCATGTGATGAATGGAGAAATGAATGCTTGTAATATGTGATATTATGTGATTGCATGTCATTTAGAAAATTACCAACCCTAGGCCTTGCCATGCATTCATTATGTATGAGATATATAATGAAACAATATAGGATGGATAATAAATTGCATCTAGACAAGATGGTATTTAAAACTTAAAGCCCAAAAAGATTGAGTGGGAGAGGATGCTCCTGTGAGAGTCCACGGTCTCCAAATGATGGCCCGTTTGCATGTGGTGAAGTGTTACTCCCCATCGGAAGGCATGGATCCTAGATCTTGCATGGTTTGGGTTTCCTTAAGGATAAGTCCACTTAATGATAGCAAATATGACCTCCCACCGAGGTATGATTTGTAGGTATCTTTAGTGAATGAATCAAATGGTTATACACTCAACATTTTTATCAATAAACCGCCCACCGTAGCTCATTGGTAAAAGTATGGACCAAATTAAGACGCTTCTTAAAAAAATTGAGCATGAGATGCTTGGTAGTTTTTGAGTGGGAGGGTCCCAGCTTTTTCTTTTAATAGATAAGATGGCCCACCGTCACTTAGTCTGTTATAGATAAGAAAATAACCGTTGTATAATGTTTTAATTTTTAAGTTTTGTTAAATCTATCATCATGCATACATGCAT
The DNA here is from genome assembly GCA_029891385.1 of Erythroxylum novogranatense. Taxonomy (NCBI): domain Eukaryota; kingdom Viridiplantae; phylum Streptophyta; class Magnoliopsida; order Malpighiales; family Erythroxylaceae; genus Erythroxylum; species Erythroxylum novogranatense. The sequence goes on from JAIWQS010000244.1 coordinate 101,700, forward strand.
CATGATTTTAGACAAAGTTCCATAAATTGTTGACTAGTATGCTCATGTTTTAATAATTTATATTTTCGGACATAATCAACCACAAAATGAATCCACTCACCCCGCTCTCGACTAATAACAAATTGGAAAATGGAGACAAGTTTAATGAATGGAGACGTAACCTTGACATTGTTCTTCAATATGAACGTATTTCATGGGTGTTAATCGAAAATGAGCCTACACCTCTAAGTGGAGATGCAACTCTGAGCAAGTCCAACAACATGGCGTTGGCGAGAATCTTGACAAGACTACTAAGTGTTATATTCTCGCTTCATTAGCGGCATGTTGCAAAAGCAAATTGCTTGTATGAAAAGCTGCTAGTGCAATGGTCCATCACCTACATGAGATGTTTGGTGTGAGGACTAGGTCTGCAAGAGTGAAAGCTATCCAAACCTTTCATAATCTCGACGAAACACCGTGAGCCGGTGCGGGATTACATGATGAAGGTAATCTCTGCGGTCCGAAATTTGAGATGCTTTGGGCGGATATGGATGCGGACACGCAGATGATTATGATCATCAATAGCTTAAACTCTTCTTTTCAGCAGTTTAAGTTGGACTATGAGCTCAACAAAGAAGGATTACACCTTGAGTGAGTTGATGAATACCCTCCGAGCACAGAGGAAATATTGAATATTAAGGCTCAAGGGCGGCTAATGTAGCTTCTTCTTCTAAGCCAAGGGTAAGGGCAAGGAAAGAAGAAGGGTCCAATGAAAAGAAGGCCCAAATAGGGTCAAGGCCAAACCCATGAAAAGAAGGCCAAAGAGAACATCAAAGGAAAGTGTTTCCTTTGTGATGAGATGGGCCTTTGAAAAGAAACATCCGATCTACCTAGAGTCCCTCAAAAGTAAACAAGGGGTTCAAAGAAGGAAAAGACTTCCTAAAGGCCAATTTCAAGTTAAGATAGCAGATGGTTCCTATGTTTATTGAGAATCGGTGGGAGTAGTTATCTTGGACTTTCCTAGTGGTCATAGGTTATATTTGGAAGATGTTTATTACATGCCAATGATTGTAAGGAACATGATTTACATTTTTGTCTAATAAAATCTGGCTATTCCTTATATTTTGAAAAGGTTGTTTCAATATATGAGAATAAGGATTTTATTTGTGAAGCGATAATTAAACAGGATTGTTTTTATAGAACCTATGAAAGGCTCACTAAACACCACGTAATTGATAAAACCAAGACAATCCAATATCTCTAGCATTAATTCAAAGTATCTGTGGCATCTAAGGATGGGTCATATCAATCGAAAAGACTTGACAAAGCTAGTAAAGGATGGGATCCTTATGGGCTTGGATAGTGATCCATTACCCACTGTGAATCTTGTATTGAAGGAAAATGACAAAAGCCTCATTTCCTTCTAAAGGAAATAGATTTGAATCCACATTGGACATGGTACATACTGATGTGTGTGGGCCCATGAATGTACAAGCTAGAGGAGGTTATGAATATTTCATAACTTTTATAGATGATTACTCAAGACATGGTTATTTGTATTTGATGCGTAAAAAGAGTGAATCTTTTGAAAAGTTCAAAGAATTCAAAGCTGAAGCTGAGAAGCAACTTGGCAAGCCATTAAAACAGCTTCGATCAGATCGAGGTGGTGAGTATTTATCTGGAGAGTTCCAGCAATATTTAATTGACAATGGAATTGTTTCCAATTTGTCAGCTCCTCGTACACCTCAATGTAATGGTGTAGCGAGAGGAGAAATAGAACTCTATTGGAAATGGTAAGATCAATGATGTCCTATGCTAGCCTTCCAGAATCGTTCTGGGGATCTGCCATACAAACGGTAACATATCTTCTTAACTTTGCTCCATCCAAATTGGTGCCTAAAACACCTAGGGAGTTATGGACTGGCCGAGTGCCTTCATTGAGGCACTTGAGGACTTGGGGCTGTCCAACCCATGTTCTAAAGCCTGAATCCACAAAGATGGAACCAAGGTCAGAAGTATGTTTGTTTGTAGGATATCCTACGGGAACTCGAGGGTACTATTTTTACAGTCCTCATGATAGGAAGGTATTTGTGTCGACAAATGCAAACTTCTTAGAGGAAGAGTTTGTGAGAAATCACAAAGGAAGAAGTGAAGTAGTACTAAAGGAGTTAGCAATTTCATCCAAACCAAGAGTTGTTTTGGATATGACAAAACAAGATGTCGAAATGGATTCAAGAGTTGAATCAGAAGTGCAACCTGAACATCAAGATGTGCCTAGACATAGTGGGAGGGTTGTGAGACAACCAGATAGGTATCTGGGTTTAGGAGAAGGCTTAATTGTCATCTCAGACCAAGAAGAAACAGATCACGTTACGTATACACAGGCTATTAATGATGTTGATGCAGGAAAATGGCTCAAGGCAATGGAATCGGAAATAGATTCTATGTATACTAATGAAGTCTGGGTCCTTGTAGATCTACCACCAGGTCTAAAAACTATAGGGTGTAAATGGATCTACAAAAGGAAAAGGGGATCGGATGGAAAGGTAGAGACCTTTAAAGCTAGATTGGTAGCTAAAGGCTATACTCAAAAGGAGGGTATAGACTACGAGGAGACTTTTTCTCCGGTTGCCATGCTTAAGTCCATCAGGATTCTTTTGGCCATAGTAGCCTATTTCGATTATGAAATATGGCAAATGGATGTCAAGACCGCATTTCTGAATGGAGATCTTAAGGAGACCATTTATATGGCCCAACCAGAAGGATTCATTGAGCTAGGTAATGAGCATAAGGTTTGCAAGTTGCAAAGGTCCATTTATGGACTTAAGCAAGCATCTAGGTCTTGGAACATTAGGTTTGATAAGGCTATCAAAACCTATGGGTTCCTACAAAACCTAGATGAGCCTTGTGTTTACAAAAGAATACAAGAAGGTAAGGTTACTTTCCTAATCCTGTATGTTGATGACATTCTGCTCATTGGGAATGATGTGGGAATGTTATCTGCGGTTAAGGGATGGCTGAATAAACAGTTTTCAATGAAGGATTTGGGAGAGGCTACCTATGTTCTAGGGATCAAACTTATAAGAGATCGTAAGAACAAGAAGATAGTTTTGTCTCAACTAACTTACATTGAGAATATGCTCAATAAGTTTGCCATGCAAGATTCCAAGAGGGGTTTCACTCCTACTAGACATGGAATCAAACTTTCAAATGAACAAGCACCTAAAACCCAAGAGGAGGTTGAACGCATGCGTAACATTCCATATGCTTCGGCAGTTGGTAGTTTGATGTATGCAATGCTGTGCACTAGACCGGATATCTGTTACGCAGTGAGACTGGTAAGCAGATTTCAGTCCAATCCAGGAATGGAACATTGGACTGCAGTTAAGTGTATACTTAAGTATCTTCGTAGGACGAAGAACTTAATGCTTGTTTACTCTGGAAGTAATCTTATTCCGACAGGATATACGAATTCTGATTTCCAATCAGATGTTGATTCAAGGAAATCAACTTATGGTTCTATATTTACTTTAGGAGGTGGAGCCATAGTTTGGAGGAGTGTCAAGCAATCTTGTATTGCTGATTCGACTATGGAGGCTGAGTATGTTGCTACTTGTGAAGCAGCAAAGGAAGCAGTCTAGCTCCGGACGTTCCTAAATGATTTGGAGGTAGTTCCAGAGGCAGAAAAAGCCATTACACTTTATTGTAATAATAGTGGGGCAGTGGTTAATTCTAAAGAACCTCGGAACCACAAAGCTGCCAAACACATTGAGCAAAAGTATCATCTCATAAGGGAGATAATACAACGTGGAGAAGTGGATGTGGTAAAGATTCCTACAGAGCAAAACCTTGTTGATCCGTTCATAAAGACATTGACTCAAAAGAGCTTTGAGGGTCACCTAGAAGGGATGAGAATGAAGGATATGTCAAACTTGCTTTAGGGCAAGTGGGAGATTGTTGGAGTTATGTAAATATAGTGCCCTGGAAAGCAAGTGTGTTTACATGTAACTTTATCTTCTTGATTCTGCTTTGTAATGAAAATATTTATTATTAATAAAACAAAAGAGTTTGGTTTTATCTGTATGAGCATTATATATCTGGTCATAAGGTACCAAGATTCATTATGTAAGTAATATACATATACATAGAGATGTATGGGAAACATGTATATTATTAGAATCTGAATTAATTGATTCACAGTTGAATAATCAAGTTGGTCGTTTAATTATGGTTTAGACTATAGTGTTGCGATTTATCTCCATATAAGTAAAGGAGTTTACTTAAAGGGAATGATGAGTTTCATATCATGATAGTAGTAGACTATCGATAATGGAACTATTAAATGAATCTGGAATCAAGTATGTTTTCAAGAATAAAGTGGGTTGTTACTTTAATCTTAAAACATACAACTTAAGCATTCGCTTATTATGAACCACAATCTTGATGAGTGGTGAACTCATATGTGTTTCATTATAATTCTTGATATGATCGAATGGATTTTACAGGTATTAATCCGATTATCGCATGTTGGAATTATTAATTGAAACATGTATCGTGGAACATTCACTCAAATAAAGAGTTTATAGTGTTATCATCTCTTACAGATGTTTTAAGGAGATTTGGTGATTAAAGCTGGTGCGATAGTTTGATGGACTAGCTACCCATCAAGTCTTAACACTAAGATGAGATCTTATGTGTTAATCACCATATAAAGTAAAATGAGAGATCTAGAAGGAAAAACCAACATAAGGGCAAAACGGTAATTTTACCCTTTGTTGTGCGGATGACTATAATAAGGTTCTAAATAGGGTTTACAATTGGACATATTCTCATAATATTTAATAATTCAAGAGTTCAACTAATTGTCTTTAGTGGAATGACATTTAGTTAATAAGCTAGAATTAATTCCAATGAGATTGAATTATTTCTGGGCTTATTGGAGCTTGAATTATCAAAGTCCAATAAGATTCCCCACTTGGCTTTAAGGAAAGTTATCAAGCTAAGTAAGAAGTAGTTTGGAGGCTTTAGAAGTCCATAATTGAATGATGGGCTTATACTAATTAATGGTTAATTGGAAGCCCATATGTTCATTTAGAAATGGGCTTGTTTTGGTTTAATGTAATTGATTAGATTAATTATATTAAAACAATTTTTTTTTAATGGAGAAGAAGCAATTTCGAAATTGTGTTAGGTTAGATGTGTAACCACACATTTGACATTAAAATACTAAATAAAGATGGTCTTTATTAAGGTTCATCATTATTAAATGGAGTTATGAACTTACCATTAAATGGTTTAATGGTTGGCTTTTAATGTTGGCATGCAACCTATTTGCATTCATTAGATTAAAGATGAAAGATGTGCATTAGATGGACCATCTTCCTTCTTTCTTCTTGCCAAAACCGAAATGGGTATTCAATTATAGGTTATGGTCTTTTCAAATAGCCATTTTAAAGATAAATGAAGTCTCATTTATTGGCTATTTGATGAGTGGTTAATGTAAGAAGTGATGCATTGGATGCCTCTCACTCTTTCCATTGATGCATATTTCGAAATTGAGAGGTAAGAAAGGGTTCTTGCATGTTTTTTAGACATTCTCTCTTTTCATGCGAGGAGAACCGAAATTTTAAGTGAAAGAATTGAAAGAGTTTCAATTTTGGTTCTTCTTCTTCTAAGAAAATCTCCTCCAAATATTTCTTCTCCTTTCCCACCAAAGGATTTTGTTAACCTAGTTGTCCTTGAAGAACAAGTGGTAAATGTAATTAGTAGAGGATACTACTACAAGGAAGAAGATAGATTGCTAAAGGAAAAGACTCAAAGGCAAAGGATTTGGATACAAGAAGGAGAGGATAGCGCAGCGAGGATTTAAAGTCAGATAGCGAAGGAGTCGGTAATTCCTTTTATCTTGTTCTTGGTTTTATTATCCTTATACCATATCATGTATGGATTAGCATGTTGATTTGGATATATTGCTTCCACTGCAAGATGATTTCTTAAAAAGTTTTGAAATCTATCGTTTCTCCAAACTAAGCATGCTTTCTTTTTCTGATCCAACACTACATTTAAGTGGTATCAGAGCATGGTTTAGCATCTGTTGGGACTTATAGGAATGATAAGCATGAAATATCTTGAGTAATGCGGATAATGATTGAAGTTATCATTTGTTATAGGTCATCCGCCCTAGGTGATCAGATTGAGCAACCTACTGACCAAGGATCTGTAGGAGCCAGTAGAGAGTCCTCGGTACCTCAATCCGAGGGGTTGCCTCTTAGAGTTTCCGAGAGAAGGGAGAGGAGGTATGATAGGCTACGGAAGCAGGGAGCTGTGGACTTCTATGGCAGCACAGACCCTGCTGAGGCCGAGGGATGGTTAGAGTAGACAGAGAGAGTATTTGATCAGATGGACTGCGAGCCCGATGAGAGGTTCGATTATGCAGTATCTCTCTTACAGGGCCCAGCTTACCAGTGGTGGAAGACTATTCTAGGCAGTACCACCAGGCTTTGTCTATTGAAGTGGGAAGACTTTCTGAGAGTCTTCAGAGACAACTACATGCCCAAGGTCTACTTGGACGTGAAGATGCAAGAGTTCTTGGAATTGAAGCAGGGCAAGATGTCAGTGGCGGACTATGAAGTCCGATTTAATGAATTGATGGGTTATGCTACCGCTCTGATTCCTACAGAGGAAGACAAGTGCAGGAGGTTTGAGAATGGACTTAATATGGAGATCAGAACAAGATTGGCGAGGTCAGATATGGGCACTTTCACTGAGTTGAGAGCTGCCTCAATCAGAATTGAACAACTAATGAAGGAGAAGCAAGCAGAGATCGGGCAAGTGTCCAGAGGAAAGAGGCCTTGTGAGAGTCAAGTCAGTTCTGGCAGGAGTTTTAGTAAGCACCAGAGTAGACCATTCAGATCATCAAGTGGATTTAGACAGTCCGGAATGGGATTGAGAGGTAGATCTACACAGACTGGTGGGGGATGAAGTATAGTGCAAAACCAGCGGCCCCTATGTGAGTATTGTGGGAAAAGGCACGGTGGAGAGTGTTGGGCTGTGACAGGAGCTTGTTTGGCTTGTGGCTCCTTCGAACACAAAATTAGAAATTGTCCGGTTGTTGATGGAACCCAGTCTGGTGTTAGTGGGAGATCCGGGAGTGATGCTACAGTTCAACAGAGCAGAGATGGTGGATCTGGACAGAGAGGTAGAGGTAGAGATAGAGGGAGAGCTAGGAGTTCTTCTATGAGGCCTGCGAGTCAGGGTAGCCGACCACAGTCTCAGGCCAGGGTCTATGCCATGACTAGGCAGGAGGCCCAAGACTCACCATATGTGGTTGCAGGTGCGCTTCTTGTTTATGATTTGGAGGCATTTGCATTGCTAGATCCAGGATCCACACACTCTTTCATTGCACCGCATTTGGCATGTAGATTGCATTGTGATAGGGAGTTCTTGCGGTATGGGCTAGAGGTGAGTACACCTCTAAGTAGCACTTGTTATTGGTGAGGTATGCAAGGGGTGCTTAGTCAAGGTTGATCAAGTAGAGCTGAAGGCAGACCTGATTGTATTACAGTTGAGAGAGATAGATGTGATCTTAGGCATGGATTGGTCACTGCCCATAGGGCCATCATGAACTGTTACAATAAGGAGGTAGTATTAGAATCTCCTGGTCAGCCTAGAGCAGTATTCAGAGGAATTAGTCAGGCAAGGCCAGCTAGGATGATATCCTTCATGAGTGCATTGAGGTTGATGCAGGGAGGATGTGAGGCTTATCTGGCCCAGATTATTGATACTAGGGTTGAGCAGAGCGTTCAGGACATTCCAGTGGTGAAGGAATTCCTGGAGGTATTTCCCGAGGAGTTACCTGGTTTACCACCAGATCAGGAAATAGAGTTCACAATTGATTTGGTTCCAGGTGCTGCTCCTATATCCATTCCCCCATATAGGATGACACCTGTGGAACTGAAGGAGCTGAAAGCTCAGTTGCAAGAGTTGTTGGAAAAGGGTTTCATAAGGCCCAGTGTTTCACCTTGGGGAGCGCCAGTGTTGTTTGTGAAGAAGAAGGATGGGACTTTGAGGTTATGCATCGGTTATAGGCAGCTTAATCGGGTGACCATGAAGAACAAGTATCCGTTGCCTAGAATTGATGACTTGCTTGACCAGTTGCAGGGAGCTCAGGTATTCACTAAGCTAGATTTGAGATCAGGGTATTACCAGCTGAAGATAGCGGAGGCTGATATACCTAAGAGTGCATTCAGGAGCAGGTATGGGCACTATGAGTTCCTAGTGATGCCGTTTGGGTTAACTAATGCCCCAGTAGCTTTTATGGCCTTGATGAATAAGGTGTTCCAGTCCTACCTGGATCGATTTGTAATTGTATTCATTGACGATATCTTGGTGTATTCAAAGAGTATAAAGGAGCATGCTGACCATTTGAGAGTGATCTTATAGATTTTGAGAGAGAAACAACTATATGCCAAATTTAGTAAGTGTAAATTTTGGCTAGATCAAGTTGTATTTCTGGGACATATAGTGACTGGAGATGGCATACAGGTAGATCCAAAGAAGGTAGAGGCAATTATGAATTGGGAAGCTCCGAGAAATGTGTCTGAGATCCGAAGCTTCCTAGGATTAGCCGGATATTACTGAAGATTTGTCAAGGGTTTTTCCTTGATCTCGGCCCCTCTGACTAAACTTCTGAGGAAGAATGTAGTGTTTAGATGGAGTGAGAAGTGTCAGAAGAGCTTTAAGGAGTTGAAACATCGGCTGACTACCGCACCGGTGTTGACTATTCCATCAGGGATTGGAGGATATGTGATATATAGTGATGCTTCGCATCAAGGTTTGGGATGTGTACTGATGCAGCATAGTAAGGTGATCGCCTATGCATCGAGACAATTAAGGTCTCACGAGATCAATTATCCGGTGCACGATTTAGAGCTAGCTGCAGTTGTCTTTGCTCTAAAGATTTGGAGACATTATTTGTATAGGGAGACTTTCCAGATATATACTGATCATCAGAGTCTGAAATATTTGATGAGTCAGAAGGAGCTAAACTTAAGGCAAAGGAGGTGGATTGATTTATTAAAAGATTATGATTGTACCATTGAGTACCACCCAGGGAAAGCTAATGTGGTGGCAGATGCTTTGAGCAAGAAGTCTAATGTTAGTACAGCTCAGATTCAATTATCAAGGTTGCCTAATCTGATTCATTTGAGAGCTCTAAATGTAGAGTTGAATCTGGAGCAAGATGAGGCACTAGTTGCTACTTTGAAGTTGAGGCCAATGCTACATGATAGAATCAGAAGAGTACAGAACAAAGATTCTGATATGGTAAAGCTTATAGAGAAAGTGAAGCCAAATCCAAAGTCCGAGTTTGAGTTGAGAGATGAGACTTTGTGGTTGAGACATAGGCTATGTGTACCTAATGTGGATGATTTGAGGAAGGAGATCCTTGAGGAAGCTCATATGGCCGCCTATGCTATGCATCCTGGTACTACCAAGATGTATAACACATTGAAGCAACATTTTTGGTGGCCTGAAATGAAGAAGCAAGTAACTGAGTATGTGTCAAGATGTATGACGTGCCAACAAGTGAAGGCGGAGCATCAGGCTCCAGTAGGGAAGTTAAATTCATTGCCCATTCCAGAGTGAAAATGGGAACGGATCACTATGGACTTCATCATAGGTTTGCCAAAAACTCCGAGGTAGAATGATGTTATTTGGGTCATAGTGGACCGGTTGACTAAATCGGCCCATTTCTTACCAGTGAGAAAGAATAACTCACTTGATCAGTTGGCCCAGAAGTATGTGAATGAGGTGGTGAGACTGCATGGAGTGCCAGTGTCCATAGTATCAGACAGAGATCCGAGATTTACTTCGAGATTTTAGAAGAGCTTGCAGACTGCCATGGGAACTAAGTTGAATTTCAGTACATCATTTCATCCTCAGACAGATGGACAGAGTGAGAGGACAATCAAGACTATTGAGGATATGCTTAGAGCTTGTGTATTGGAGTTTAGAGGAGCTTGGGATCAGTATATGGCATTGCTAGAGTTTGCCTACAATAACCACTACCACAGTAGTATCGGAATGGCACCATATGAGGCACTGTACGGTAGGAAATGTCGGTCGCCATTGTATTGGGATGAAGAGGGCTTGAGAATGATGGAAGGCCCAGAGTTGCTACAGGACACAGTGGATAAGGTGAAGTTGATCCGAAGCCGAATTAAAGCGGATCAGGATAGGCAAAAGAGTTATGTGGATCAACACCGATGTGATATGGAGTACAGTGTAGGAGATAGAGTATTTTTTAGAGTGTCACCCTGGAGGGGAGTTTTGAGATTCTGTAAAAAGGGCAAGTTGAGCCCTAAGTACATTGGTCTTTATGAGATCATTGAGAGGATAGGAACCTTTGGCCTATAAGTTGGCTTTACCGAATGAGATGTCTCAATTGCATAATGTGTTCCATGTGAGTATGCTCCGAAGATATTGATCAGATCCGACACATGTGATACCAGCTCAGGAGATTGAGGTTGCTAGTAACTTAAGCTATATTGAGGAGCCGATCAAGATAGTGGGATCACGGATTAAGCAGTTAAGGAACAAGGTTATCCCTTTGGTAAAAGTCCTTTAGAGGAACCACTCAACTGAAGAAGCAACATGGGAGATAGAGGAGCATATGAGGAGAGAATATCCCCACCTATTCGAACAAGCAGGTAAGAATTTTGAGGACAAAATTTCTTTAAGGAGGGGAGAGTTGTAACATGTCATTACTAGAGGGAAGGGTAGGATGGTAAATGTGAGTGACTAATGAGAGTTAGGGATGTATTCTCCATGTTCATGCATAACTTGCTACATACTTATAGTTGATTGTTGCACATGAAAATACTTGTACATGCATTCATGAATAATTCTGGGTATAATTGGAATGATTTGAGAATCTTAAATGTTATTACATTGAAAATTTTATGGGTTTGTGAAATCTTGATATTTTGAATTTTGGTGGAATTATTGTATTTGTATATGTTGGTGAAGTTATGGAGTATTGAGAGAGATATATTTATAGTAGGGAACAAGAAATAAATCAAATAAAGATTTGGAGATAGTTGGGTTGTAAATATGATTGTTGTATTGGAAAGAGGGGAACTAAATGGAGTTAGTTTCCAAAGAAACTAAGTTAGAGTTTGATCATTAATAAAGTGACATGTGTCACTTAGACCTTGTACTCTAGCTAGAAGTAGGTCACTATTCCTTGAGAGTTGACAGGTTAAGTCTTGTCCAAGTCCCTTCTTTATTCTCATCTTTCTAAAACTTCTCTCTTCGAGATACAGAGTTTTCCAACAAAATATCTTCTAAGGGACTTATGTGTTCTTCCTTTCTTTCACCAACCTTACTTTGCCATTTGTGTCATCTACTCTAAGGAAAAACCAGAAGCTGATCATTTCACTCAGTGAAGTACGAAAACGTGTGGAGTTTAGAGCTTAAAGACTTTGGAGTTTTCAGCAGGTAAGTGTTAGAGAAATCCCTCTCTGTTGGGGATTTGTGAAATAAAGTTGATAGATTACTGTCATCTGCATGGAAAATGTACCTCCTGTGTTTGTTCTTAAATAATGGTTAGTTGGGGGGAAATAAATTCAGTTATAGTGTTAAATTAGTTTTTGAGAAAACTTTTGATGTTTGGTGACGTAAAGTGTTGAAAGTTAGAAAGTCTGGAAAATTTCTTACTGAGTATATTTTAGTATTTTAGCCATAACATTTTCTGTGGTTGTCCAAACGAGATGATTCTTGATTCGGAGTAAACTAGGAATATATGGCTACAATTCGTATGAAGACATCCAATTTCAGTTCTGTCTCTAAGAATCTCAAAAGTTGTCACGAAGTTGAGAACTGGGTGCAGGATGTTGAGAGTTGAGAGAAAATTCATGTTCCAACTTCGGGAGGAAATTTGGACCTGATTAAGATAGATTCTGGCAAATTTTCCTTCTTGAAAGTTGTATATAATTCTTTTATTTTTACAACGGTATAAAGTTTGTAAATTTTGGACATCAGAGTCAAAAGTTATGCGTCTTATAAGTGGAGACGTTTTGGATGCATGAAAGCAGACGAATGAAAGCAGACGAATGAAAACAGACGAATGAAAAAAGACGAATGAAAACAGACGAATGAAAGCAGACGAATGAAAGTAGACGCATAAAAGCAGACGCAGAAACTGAGAATCAAAAACAAGCTGTACTCTTTTGGTCATAACTTCTTCTCTAGACCTCCAAATGACCTGATTTTTGAAGCATTGGATTCCTAACACATTTATTTATCTCTCCACAAAAAGTTATGATTTTTGGTATTATATTGGAAATGATTGATTGAATCAAAGTAAGGGTATCGGTGGAAGGAACATGAACTGGATATTTTACTGAATGTATTTCAGTATTTTGATGATATCTTGGTCTATAGGATTTCAATTGAGGTGATTCTTGATTTTTAGTAAACTAGAGTAATAGGGCTACAAATTATATGAAGGAGTTGAATATTGATTCGGTCTCTAAGGTGTTCAATTTCTGGATGGAAGTTGGATGTAATACACTATTTTGGAGAGGAACAATCCAAAAATGTTTGAGGTACATCTTTGAATATATACTAAACCAAATTGAGTGATTTTGGGGTTAATGGAAAGATAAAAGATAGAGGAACACTTTTCTAAGAGAAAGTAGGATCGAATTATGCAAGTTTTACCTTCTAATTAAACATGAGCAGTGGACCCGAAAGTTAGGGCTTGGAGAAAGATCTGAAATGGTTCACTGGACTATGAAATTGGATTCAAATAGTTTATGGAGGTTTAAATCTCACAGAATGAGGCTAGTTAAGTGAGTTTTGATAGTGGAATGTCTTGTGATGAAATTGATGGATTGATACCCGGGATAGTCATGAATATGCATTATACATATTTCATCTCATTCATGTGCATTATTAAACACTTATGATTGTTCAAATTGTGATATATGTATATGTTATTTGTTATAGAGGAGCCACTGGAACGTCAACCTCCAGACATTGCTGGATCTTCCAGGCATTAGCTTCGGGGGAAACTTGTGAGTAACCTAGACGGTCTCACTCAATTAATTGTTTTCTTTAGAATATGTTTTGAATGAGTTATTTAAGTGCTCCAAACATGCAAAAATTGTGAATGTGCATATGAATGCAAAAGTGTGCTAAGCATTTCTACTGAATGCCGGACTAAGGTCCGATGATAAATGTGATCAAAACGTGAATGTGCATCCATGTGATTGACTGAGGTTATGTTATGTGAAACATTCTTTACATGTATGCATGAAAGATAAAAAAAGTTATGACCGGAGTTGCTAGATTAAGGAGCTAAAAGCTCAAAATGTGAATAGAGCCTTAGGCTCGAGTGCGACTGTCCCCGATATCTACAAAGAGATATGGGACTTTATACGACTAAGCTCGACATCCATAAAGGGATGAGCTGGAAAAAGGCACTCGGTCATAACGACAATAATAAATGAAAGTGAGTCTCACGTGCATTGCCAATTATAATTGATGTGTGTTTTATATGAATAATGTGATACATTGTGAATATGCAATGGAGTGAATGTTGTTTTATGTGAGATGATATGATGCATGAATTGAGTGAACCATCGATGATGGTTACCTCATTGAGTTCGCAAAACTCACCAAAATTGCAACGTTGTCTTTTTAGGACCGAGAGACGACTCTAGTTGCTAAAGAGGATCTACTGGCCGAGTAGATTGCGATTGGACATAGAGGTCTTGGCTCAAAAGTCTGTCAGCTGGGGATCTTTTGGGTGGTTTAGTTAACTTTGATACACTTTCCTCATTCTCGTAGTACTATTGTATTAGGTTTTCTGATGATGTATATGCGGATATTGTGGACAGAAAATGTAGACTTTGATTTTTGTGAAATGTAATAAGGAAAAAGTGGGTTTTTTAAAATATTGTGATCTCCTTATGATGCTTTTCAAGTGATTTATGTTACCATGCCTTTTGAAGGGAATGTAGTGATCGATCGTAGCGTGTCCTTATCGTAGGATATGTGCCGGAATGACCTCCGGGTGTCCCGGTGGATACTCTGCGGTAAGGGGGCGCTACATTTAGGTGGTATAGGAAGAAAGAAACGTCAGGTGCTTTAAAAGCATAGAAAAACTAGTGGAGCAAGTCATTAGAGCTAGGAATTTAGTTAATATAATATGTGATGACGAATGCAATAGCTAAAAGTTCCAACAAGCTGATACCCACCTCGTGGAGAATTATTTTAGATATTGTGGATTAGTAACAAGCAAGTGAAATCTGCAACAAGGATAATGCAACAATGATGGTGCTCATCTCATGTAAGAAAGAAACTTTTAGGAAAGTTAGTCATTAGTCAGATTTCTGAGAGTGGTTAAACCTTACTATATGTATGTGTTAGATTAGCTAAGTTAGTGAATTTTGAAGGCCAAGGTACTTTGCGTAGTATATAAACCTTGTATTATATGTTAAGGAGCCATGTGTCTATGCATCTCATTCATGGTTATGTAGCGGAAACATTATAATTAAAATTCCAACACCACAACATCCCTGGAAAATCTAGAATTCACGTGCATGTATAAGTAGAATGTAAGAAAATGCAATTACAGTATATGTACCTCAAATGCTCCTCCTTTCTTGATTCTTCTTCTTGTTTGGGTTGTAGTAAACACCAAACACCTTCAACAACCAATGAAGAACACACAAAGATGAAGAAAAATTAGCGTGTAAGGGTATTTAGAGCATCAAACAAAATGAATTCAAGTAGATGCTCAATTGAGAGTTAGTTTATAAACAAAGTGTAAGGTACTAGCAGATCTGGTCAACTATTAGATATGTCTTTATTGTCTTGTATTGTAATTCTATTTACTTAAATATTCTGCATGTCAGTTTTTACTTATTTCTTCTGTTAACTTGCAACTCAACTTTCCTGTTACATTTACATGTGGGTCTACAGGAAACATTCTCTTTATTATGTAGGAGTAAGGCTGCGTACTATTAGATCTCCCCTAACGCAGCTTCACTGCAAAACTTCGGATTGAGTGTGATGATAATGATGATAACCTAATTTATAGTTCAAAGTCGGAGAGATTTTCATTATATCCTCCTCCCTGACTCTAATATAGCACTTCCATTTGTAATTTGTTACACTTTTGTGTAAATTGCATTGAGATTTTGTAATGTTATTACTCTAAAATGTCTTTTATGGATTAACTAAGTTTTACATGTAACACCGTAATTCAAAATAGTTTCATATACGAATCAATTCGAGGTAGTATAATAGATGAAAATAAACCTTTATTATTAATAAAAATATATAAATGAGTATATTCTACTATCATCAAGTCACATAGATAAATAATGGTATAAGGAGACATAATTTACAAAAAATTTCTAAAATTAACAAATTTTATTATATAAATATATATATAGTCTAGAGATAATTTACAACATTTTATGTAGTTGTTGATCAATGAGAGTGGTAATTTCTTCCTTCCAACATTATTTTAAAGTTTTCATTAAAAGTCAAGTTAAAGTTTAACATTTAGTAGCATTTAAAATGAATCTTTACACTTCAGAATGTTTAAAATAATAGTAAATGGATGAAATTTTGAATAAAATAATATTGAATGAAATTTAACATCCGCTATGTATTATATTAGTGCTGACATGGTATAAATTTTTATTAATAATGTAGATTCTACGTTATCACATGTATAAGTTCACTTTTAAAATAACATCAAAATATTTTAAAATTAAATAAATTTGATTATATTTTAAATTTATAATTAAAATTAATAAATATTAATTAGCCTAAATAATATTACCTAACTATAATAATCTTAAATTTAATTAAAACTAAACCTTAATTCTAAAATCAAAATTCTAACCTTTAATTTGAATTTTGTTTCCAGACTTCAATTTCACATTACCAGAAAAAAGTTTTCAATCCTATTATAACAAGGAAATGGCATATTCCTCTCATATTCATAAAGAGGGAAGCATTAATGAACAGATAAGCCACTCAGCAAATTTCCAGATTACAGTTAAACAATAATGGGAGCAAATTGTTGTTTGTGACAATGAATATGGCAAAGGCAATAATATGGCAGTTAATGTCGCCTTTTGAAGCTGAGATGGTGGAATTTCTATAGAAAAGGGGGACAAAATCTTCTGTACCTATAATTCTATATTGACTTTGTTACATACGATCTCATATACACATTTTTTTGGGTCCTGTATATTTGTATGGATAGGATCGTATAGAACAGGATTACTATAGGGGTACAGGTAAAGAAGATTAGATTCCTAAAAAAGAGCAATTTGAAAACGAAAGTGGTTAAGGGGTCATGTGGTTTAGAAGCTTTTAAAAGGAAGGTGGAGGAAAGAATGTTGGAATGAGTCTAGCTATTGTTGATAGAATCAAATGGGAAGAGGAGACGTTTGGATGGATTGATAGTAGAGAAAAGGATGGACAAGTGAAGGTGAAAAGAATGGAGCAATTTTCAAATTTGAGATTAAGATTTTGATTTTAAGAATTGAGATTCAATTTTTAATTAAATTTCAAATTATTATAATTAATTAATATTATTTAGAATTACTAAATTTTATTAACTTTAATTATAAATTAAAAATTACTATAAAAATCTTAGAAGAATTAATATTAATTTTTATAAAAAGGTTCATTATACTGCATGATATAGACATGCCATCTTAAGACTTATGTTATCCATTAACTTATTAAATTTGTACTATTTTAGTATTAATGTGATATATAATTAAATTTTATTTATTTAAAATTTATTTTAAACATTTTACAAATATTAAAATTAATTTGAAACAATAAAAATATTAAATGCAGTAATGGACTAATATAAGGTGGCCTTCCATTAGAGTCGGCTTGGTTTAGTTGAGAGTTCAATGTCTTTAAAATTGAAATTACAAGTATGAAATTGAAGCAAAAGTTTGGGAAATAGTTATTAGAAGGAAATATATATATATTATTGTGATAAATTTGGCGTGACTTAAATTAATTTACGGAAAATTGTGTGTAAAATGAATAATATTATTTCAATTTTAAAAAAGATAATATAGTAATTATAATTATAAATTTAATTTACGCCCTGAAACATTAATATAATTTAAAGAGTAGTTAATTTTAATCTCTTTTGAGATTAATATTATTTTATAAATAATTTAATTTCATTTTGAGTAATATTACAATTTTTGATTAGAGTGTGTTGTATGGACAAGAATAAAAATAAGAGGATTGATTATAAAAAGATGGTTTTCAATAAAAATATTTTAGAATTTTCGAGACTATTCAAATAATGGAACTACGCAAGCGAAAAATTATATTTTAAATTACCAGTTCCAAGCATTAATTTTCAGCATTGCAGAGAGAAGAAGTGAAGTTATATGATTACCACATGTGTATTCTCTGGTATGAATGCAACTGGAGAAATAACAGAGAGAGACCATGACTGTGTGGAAGGGCAAGGGCAAAGGAAAACTGATCGTCCGCTGGTAAGAAAACAGAAGTCCTTGTTGACTTGAACGCATCTTTCTGTGATAGTTGGATTCGAAATGGTAGCTTTTTCTCTTTACAACGAAATAATCGGTGCACAAGTACAGATCTAAAGCACTCGGTCTTAGCGGAAGGTTATCTGTCCGTCATCAGTAAGAGGATCTTTCTACGAAAGACAGCAACTGCAGGCTGTGACAAACGCCCGCATCGCATACGCCTGCAGTGAGTTGATGTCTCCGACGTTGTTTGATGATCTCCAGTTGACGGCCTTATGAACTGATTCTTCACCTCCCGGTTAACTTTCCTTACTCACGATCGATATCTTGGCATTGGTTTCTGTAAACGTACGAAAACAACTACAAAGTTAGATTGATGGGTACATCAGCTTCCAAAAGGTGTAGCTATGTTTAGGTCGAAAATAATTAGTAAACAACGTTGATAAAGAAGGACATATAGGTAGAAGGAAGGAAAAGAAAAACGTAGTTAATGCCCATGCAACATAAAATTGAGAGAAACGGTAAAAATCTTGGAGCTCCCTTCAGTCCAATGGGTGGGAAAAGAAGGGGAAGGAGTTGCTCCCAGATCATGCAGTTGGCCAAACTTAACATTTGATTGAATTAGCTTATATATAATGACTAAGTGTCGCCTAATTGCATGATATGGCAGCTCTTGCCTCTTCTCGGCCTACTGGATTGGACTGAAAGGAGCTCCTGAATTAAATGTCTATCCTCCCATCCAATTCCTACGCTCAAACACAGCAATCCTCTCTCTCTCTCTCTCTCTCTCTCTCACACACACACAGACATAGAACTGCTTTGCAAGAGAAATGTGGAGGACCAGGCCAGTTGGCACTTTTATTTACTCTCTATTTCCTCTTTATATATGGTTTCTGAAATCCAACAATTGAGTATGGATACCTGGTCAAATGGCTGTGTACTTCCTCTGCAGCATGTGAAAATGAGTTGTGTAAGGGCAATACTGCGGGTGGGCTTTTGCTTCGATTTGTTTCTTCTTTATTCCCACTTTGGACATGGTTTCTGGATTCCTGTTATTAACCACATAGACAGCAATCACAACTCTCAAGTACAAAACCTTCAGAATCCAAACCCAGTACACACTAGCTGTGTGTGCGTCATGCTGTAGCTTTTGTTCTTCTTATCACCTTTTTTTGTTTCTTTGCTTTTCAATTTCATCACCATCATAAATTTTAATATATATATAAGAAAATGAAAATAGTGTAATAAAAATAAAAATAAGAAAGGATGAGAATGGAGTATTATTAATAATAAATCTCATTCTTCATAATTAAAAAAAATGAAGTATTGTTGAAAATGGGAGAATGAAAGTATTACACCTTCGTAGGTTGATACCAAACATGAATTTTTATCTTATACCCATATTTTTTTCTCATTATTTCCTAATAAGCAAACCCTGAATTTTTAGTAGAATTGAGAATAATATAATGGCCTGTATGGTTCAAGGAATTGAATAGACAAGGAATAGAATAGTTATTATTACGAATAGAAAAGATGAGGAATATGATAGAATGAGTATTACTTTGTTTGGTGTAAAGAATGGAATAGATAAAGAATTTCTATTTCAACGTTTGATTTGAAAATATAAACTTAGAATAAGAAAAGAAATGAGTAACAAAAAGATCAAAACATCCTTCTTATTATTATTATTATTATTATTATTATTATTATTATTATTATTATTATTATTATTATTATTATTATTATTATTTGTTATTTATTTATTTAAAGCCGATCATTGAGTTTGAAGCAAATCAAGCCTCAAAATGTCCAACTATTACACTTGATAATTGACTTGCCAAACTGCATTGTTAAACTATATATCGTAAAGATTGCATTTCCTCATGCCCCCATTCTATTCGATACTTTCAATTAAATACTATAATTTAATTAACACAGGTAAAAGCAGTATATAACAAAAAATCCATTAGACCAATAGATTTTATTTATTGTTTAAACAAAACATGTAAATTACTCTAGCTACATCCCATCGCATTAATGTCGAGGGATTTTGGAAAACTAGTTGTTGGCAAGAAAAACATGCCACTATTAAGCTTTAATCTTATATGGAAGTACGATTATAGTAAAATATAAATTATCGAAAAAAATATAGTTTCAATTTGAGATTTTTATCAAATTATTGAACTTCAAAATTTTGAGTTATTGAATAAGACGAAGAGTAGATCTCGTAAGATTCTCATAATGATTTGGAATGTACGATATATTCTATTATCATCAGATCACAACAAACCCACTAAAAGACAAGAGATCAGCTTTGAAGTTTAATACAAATGGGCAAGAATACCTACCGTACGTAATATCAGATTGAATTTTAATACAGGATTATACCGTATCAGGTAATACTAAGCACTATTTTAGGTAATCTTTTAAATTTATAAAATAAGTTTTAAATTTTTTAAAATTATAAAATAGTCAATTATTATATTATACAATTGTACTGTATAGTTTATAAGTTTATATTAACCATGTTTCTAAAATTCATAATAATAAATAATAACCATAATTAATATGAAATAATAATAATTTTCATATATTTCATATATAAATAATAATCATAATTAATATGTAAAAAGACAATTATCATCATAAAAGTGTAAAATTAAGGAAAATATAAAGTATTTGAAATATTACAAATTTATCATATAATAAATAATAATTACATTTAATATTACATATTTAATTAATTAAAATTAAATATTACTAAAATTGTGAATAACTTAATTTAATTTAAATTTGTAAAATTAATTATTATATTTTAACATATATAAATTTTAAATAAAATTTGATTTAATAATTAAAATATATTTAAAAATAAATATTATTTTATAAATAATAAAATTTAAAGTATATATTTTAAAAATACTTTTATTAAGAGTTTATTAATAAATATTATATAAAAGATTAAAATAAAATTGATTTAAAATAATTTATTTTAAATTTTTATTTAAATTTATAATTATTATGAGTAATAAAATATTTATTTTATTTTAAAATTAAAATTAAAAATCACAAAAATTAAAATAAACAGCTAATTAAAAAATGTTTGAAGAGGGAGGAGAGACGTTGAAAAGAAAAATTTTTGAAAATTTTTGTTAAAAACTTCTATAATTTTTTTAAATTTACTGCATTATCCAGAAAAATTTTTCTAAATTTTTTTTTAATTTTTTAAATTTTAGTTTATTATCCAATATTATTGGTTAGTCCACGAGGTATCCTGAAAAGTACCGATTATGAGAAGGTGCTTTTAAAATTATTCACTCTCGGTAATTTTTATTTATCTTGTCAATTCGGTCAGTAAAGGATAAAATATTGACCAAATAAATTTTTATTCTCAAAACTAAAATTGAAAATTTTAATTAAAGAATGAGAGTATTTAACCACTCACACCAACCCATTTCACTAGGAAATTCAAATCTTTAGTAAAGGTTCTTAAATGTCAGAGCAATGGATCTTCCTAAAATGTACGACAACGCAACAGGCCTAGGGATAGTTGACAAGACAAGGGCACGGGTATCAAATTGTTGATGAGTTACGAGGAGAAGCTTATGGTACGGTCCTGTAATTTAGTGTTTGGTTTACCTCTTAGACTTAGATTCCTCGATTCAGATTCCCTATTTCACAAGCAAGTGGTGATTTCAATCCTTTGTCTTTTTGTAGCTTTTGACATGTCCACCGCCTGTACGTGCAACGAGAGAACTGCCAAGTGCTTTGAGATGAAGTAGGACTTGGAGAAAAATAGCAGAATATTGATTTCTACCGAACCTTTATATGTTTATTTTATAGCTAATAACGACAAATTATGGAGACTTCAAATTAAAATTATGAATACCGTATCATATTCGGTATTAGATTAACTTTTAAAACAGAACTGTATCGATATCGATCAATACATAGTATCGTTTAAGATAATTTTTTAAATTTATAAATTAGTCTCTAAAATTTTTAAAATTTACAAAATAATTCGTTAGTATATTGTACAATTATCTTGTATACTTTACTAATTTATTGTTTACATCAACCATATTTTTAAAAATCTTAATAATAAATAATAATGAGTTAATGACAATTAATATGAAATAAAATATAAATAATAACAACAATTAATATAAACAAAGACAATCATCATCATATAATTATAAAATTAAAATAATACAAAGTATTAAAGATATTACAATACAATTTCATCATTTTAATAAATAATATTACATCAAAATATTCAAAACATCCAATAAAAAGAACAATAAATATCGTTAAACAATTTACAAATAGAGTTGATGGAGTATAAATAATCAAGTAGAAGTTAAATCTGAAACAAAAATATTACAGTTACATTACATATATAGAATTTAACATAAACATCGAATACAATTAAAATTAAAAGAAGAGGAAAAAACAAAAACCTATAATTCAATCGTCAATGAGAAGAAACCCGCTAGAACTGCACTGATCTCAGTGATCATTTGGTACAAAATTCTCATCATTGAGAGAAGCTTCATCATCATTATCATTCAAATTTAATACACCAAATGACATGTTAATGTTTTTCCATCCAATATTATCTTCCAAATCCAAAGCATTCACATAAATCAAATTAGGTTCTTCAGAAATCCAATCCGCCAAAACATCAATATTATCAATGGCAATTGGATCATTTGAACTACTTGTGCTATTAAGACTCCTAATAAACAATTAAGTTTAATTATTAGAAATTATATTGAAATTAATAATGATAATAATGAAAATAACATACCTTTATCGAAGCTTTAAATTGTAGCGAACATAAAGTAAGTCATTTAACCTCTTATACTTCAATCTATTCATTTTCTTTGAGTGGATACATTCAAATATGCTCTAGTTTCGTTCGGACCCAGTTGCACTCACACATTGACTTAAAATTCGAATCGTAAACATTTTCAATTCTGGAACACTATTTTCGAATTGATCCCACCAAAAATTGCAAGTTATAAGATAACAAAAGTAGTGTTATAAACAAAATAAAGTGATAATTAATTTTTAACAAATAAGAAATAGGAAATAAGTAAATACCTGGAGAGAGTTTTCCTCTTTGTCGAATAGCAATCGACATTCTAAAATCCCCATAAGACAACTTATAAAGCTCCAATTGTGAGCTTAAAAGATTTTGCATTGCGTCATGAGGAACAATTGTTGTAATTATGAAAAGCATTCATCTACTAAATTCAGTTTACTTTGCAATATCCAGTTTAAAATACATACTATGATTAAAAATGCCCCAGGTATAAACAATAGAGAAGAAAACTATCTTTTCTTCTCTCATTAATTATTGAGAGATATGGTATGTATAAAAAAGGCCTAGTTTTAAGATTGGCCTTGATTGCTTATATCACTCTCTCCATATCATAAAAAATATAATCCATTGTTGGCTTTTCTTCACTATTAGCCAACTAAAGCACCCTCACCAAAGGCTCATAAACTCGGATAACAAATTGACATTACGACCAAAATTTTCTATCTTTTGGTATAATACTACAAACCTCCATTCCAGCATTAGACCTAGCATGCTGAAATGTAACTTACTTATCACTTGTAAACATTTGCCTTAACTCATTCTTCACCGAAACAAAAGATTGAAGTGATAAAAAATTTGTTGTAAATCTTGTCACAGCAGGGTGACACAAATTCCTGCTATTGGTAAATTTCCTTTTCATCAAATTCAAAACTCATGCACGATTATAAATAAATTTTGTTACCTTTTTAGCCTTATGCATAGTCTCATCAATAACAGAAAAATACTTAGGATCTCCTATATTCTCCAACATTAAGTCAATGCAATGCGCAACATAAGGAGTTCAAAAAAATAAATTATAAGTATTCTGCAACCTTTTTCCTGTCGTTTTATAAGCAGAATCATTGTTAGTAATAAACTGAACAATGTTTTCCGGCCCTACTTCATTCACAACTTTATCAAATATCTCAAACAAAGTCTCAGCATTTCTAATAAGGCTAGATGCATCAATAGATTTCAAAAACATAGAGTCATTTGAAGAATAAACTAATTAACAAATTTATAATAGGATCTTGTCTCCTATTTGTCCAACTATCGCACATAATTGAACATCCATAAGTACCCCAACTCACTCTTATTTCAGCCAAATAAGTTCTAATTTCAGAAACAATACAACTCAAAAGTTTACCTCTTAAGTCATCAATCGATGACCCTTTGTATCCTGGACCATAAGAAGCTATTGCATCTATCATATGTTGATAATAATAAGACTGAGAAGCATTGAATGACGAACCTATACCATACCACTATGTAGCTACTACCATATTGACATTGTGAGTCGTATTTCTTGATTGCATTGCACTACGAATTAAAGGTTGGGCTCCAAGAGTTGTTCGTGGTGCAAACAAACTAGTGACCTGCCTTCTTCTCTTCCTCACATCAGATTCTTCATGATCCTGAGATGGAATACTACCAGTACCAGTATCAGTATCACTTTCACCTTCAATATTTCCATAATCACCACGGAAACTAGAAAATGAACTTCCACTACCAATTTTAAAATTCAATCTTTCCATTTTATCTTTCTCAAATCGATGTTCATCAAGCAATGTTTTCATCTGTCACTTCACATTATGACTTACTTTTTTACATGTTTCCACATCTCTTTTAACCCCAGCTAAATGCCTTTTCAATCGAGTAATTCCTTTACCTTTCAAATGCTTGTTACAAAATAAGCAAATGGTATGGTTCTTTTGACTGGGAACTGCACCAGCGTGAGCCCAAGCTGGATCACTGTATCTTCCTGAAGTAGGTTGATCGGGAGTATTTGAACTTCCTTCCATTTATCTATGCACAAAAACAAATAACACATAATTTCAGTACACAATGACAATATGCATATCCATCTTATGTAATATAACTCATTCTGTATGTGTCAAACGCTAACAATTAAAAACATTCAAAATATGTAATAACATATAACATACTCCAACAATTTGTAATTTCAACAATTACAAAACAATCATAATGTCATTTCTATTTCCTTCCAATTCCAACAATCACAAAATATTCATTATTGTATTTCCATTCCTAACAATTTCCAATTATAACAATCACAAAACATTCATTATTGTATTTCCATTCCTAACAATTTCTAACGATTTCTAATTCCAACAATTACAAAACATTCATTATTGTATTTCCATTCTTAACGATTTCTAGCAATTTACAATTTCAACAATTACACAAAGGTCAAATTTTATTTTATTTATTATCTGATTGGTGTCTTTTGAACTAAATCTCCATTCTCTCTCCACAAATTCCCGGGACCGTAGTAGTTGGGATATCACGAAGACTGGTTATAAAATGTCATACATGACCAATTTTTAGATTCGACAATAATGCATTACAAGCATGGCCCAACTGTTTTCTATTTTTTTTTGTTGAACCCAATTTTCAACTTACAATACCATGAGAGCTGGGCCTACTTATATGTAGAATTCAAGCCTAACGCTCTTAGGCTGGCTTTCCCATATTCTTAGGACTCGATTTTGACGACTCTTTTCCTCTTCTCATTTTTCTGTCTAAACTCAACAGACCAGAGAAGTTTGTCTTCTAGTGTTATGCTTAATAACTTGACAGTACAGCTTCGTCTGTATCAAAACAAAAAAAAAAATCCACTGAATGAGTAATTATGAGTATGCGTTGTTCCTATAGATTATTCGAGTCCATTGCATGTGGATTCGTGCGATAAAGTATTGTGAATTCAGAAGTACTCACAAAAGAAAACCCCTCCACTCGATCTATTTATTTACTAGTCAATAACTTACCCTTCGATGGAAATTGTAGTTGGTGGGGTATTAACGATTGAAAACGATAAGCATGGCCTGAACATAGAGTTGAGGAACTAGTAATGTTATCTGCTAATAGCAAAAAATGACAATCTACTACATAATTACACTGTTGCACCTCGAGACTTGGATGTCCTTTCTTCCATCTTATGAATGGTTGAGCCTGGTTCACACTATTCTATGATCTTGATTTAAGCCTTGAATTTTTGACCAATCCCACTGAACTCTAAAGATCATCAATTTATCTTCTGTAAATAGGCAAAGATCAACAAATTGTTCGTGAAATTTCCTTCTGTTATTTGTTTAGCTATTGGAACTAAATCAGTCGTCCCATTCCTGCCATTCCTTCCCCCATGCTTCAACACTTAATTTTCTATTACGCTTGTCCGCCCATTTGGCACACACTATTATATATGAGAAGGTTCAAGCTTTTACAAGAAGGGGTGAGAAATTAAGGTGGCTAAATAGCTGAGTTAGTCTCGTTGAACTACGAAAGTATTTACGTAACTTTCAGTTCAAACTGTTCTTAGAATTGCTATTGTAAACTAAACAAATCACAAGGATCTAAATTTACTGAGTATTTTGTGCTCATTAACTTAATCATCTGTAGCAAGGTTGGACTGATCATCTTACCAATCTAGATTTAGTGCATCAAATTAATTTAGCTTTTAATAATTTAGAGCTAAGTATTCCTAAAACAAAGCAATACAAGAAACTCAGACTTCGTATGGTCCCATTTACACAACACCTCACTACAACAAAAATATACATTTCGCGTCGTCTTCGTATAAGACGTCGTGAAATGTATGAGGCTTTTGCGACGTCTTTTTAGACGTCAGGGAAGGTGGTAAAATCGGTGACGTTGAATACAGACGTCGTTGAATTGTCATGTTTTTTTGCGTCGTTTTGGCAGTAGGACGTGGCAAAGTACTATCCATGACGTCTTTCAGAGTTAGACGTCGAGAAATGCCAGGAAATTAACTTTCCCTCCTCCCCGACCCTGTGCGAGCAACTGGACAACGTTATTAAAATATCCGCGTTTTATAAAATACGTCTGCGTAAATTGAAGAAAATTCATCGGCGCACTCTCCCTCCCCGACCCCGTGCGAGCCACCGTCCCTTCCTTCTCCCTAGACCCATCAAAATCGCCATTCATTGCACTCTCCCTACCCTCTCCCTGGAGCCACCGTCCCTTCCCTCTCCCCGGAGCCATCATATTCTGCGGAAGTTAGGATCTCCGTCGAGCCACCGTCCATTCCCTCTCCCTAGAGCCATCATCTTCTGTCGCCAATGGAATCGTTGGAGCCACTCTCCCTGGAGCCATCATCTTCTGTCGCCCTTGGAATCGTTGGTTGAGGTAAGTAATTTGCTTGGGATTAATGTGGGCATTTGGCTATGCATTGTGCGACAGTATATTAAGGAAGCATGCATTTGAATTGTTCGATGAAAGTTGTGAGAGGGTTCTGACTTTGAATAGAAGTTGGTGAATAGATTCCCATTAAATCAGATGTTAATTTTTTATATCCCTGATTTCTTATTTTTATCTTTTACGGAAGTTTAATATGCTTTAAGAGAGCAATAATTTTAATGGATTCCACAGTTTTAGCTTTGGGAAATTGAAGAGTGCATGACATCAGTGAAATTTATCTTTTATTTTTATCGGTATAAGCTATCCGGTGGAGTCTAAAACTAACGAAAAGGCTTATCGATTCAACAACACTCTCTCTGAGTTGGTAACTTAATTGCAGAATTTCTTGACTAAGAATCGATATTCAAGCTATTATAGATGCGCCTTTTATTGATTTGAAGAGCTTTTGTTCACTTATTTTTCTTGTTACTGCGCCCAACCTTGAAGTAAAGGTCACTGATAACTCCAACTGCAAAACATGCTAGGGCAGAACATGAACTGGATTCGAACATTAACCATACTTTTTTGCTATAATGTAACAAAAACCTTCTTACATTCTGGTTAATAAAAACTGGATTTTTCATCTGTGGATATATCCCAACAACTCTTGGTGCGTCGGTAATCGATATGAACTCTTCAAAAGTGATCATAGGAAAGATTCACGAAGAGGATAAATCAAGAGAATATAATCGACTTTCTACATTATAAACTTAACAATAGTTCTTTGGTTTCTTATGCGAGCAAATGTAATTAATTGAATTTGCTACTACTCTATCATGCTAAGTGATGGGTTTCCTTCATCTTTGTACACCAAGATCCTTATATATTGGAATAATATGGATCTGCGTGATTAAGATTTAAGCAAGGAGCATTCATGAGGCTCATTTGTCTTTGTCCTCATCATTTTTCAGAGCCTTTTAGGTGAATCAGAAAATGTTTCCACAATTGCATACCCCATGTCTTGATTTGATGAAATCATAGGAGCCAAGTTTTTAATATACTCTGTTCTTTGATTTTGAGGTGAACTTATCAAGACCGGGACATGATTTGACCTTTTTTCTTGCCTATAAAGTTAATCTAAAAAGTTTTAACTTCCTTTAACACCATGGTGCTTGGCTTCTTGCAACTATTTTCGCTACCTGCTTATATGCTACTAATATCCCGATGCTAGCCTGAATTCTCTGGAAACTAATAAACCATGTTGCCATTTTCTGATGCTATATTCTTTGGTTCTTTTCTGTTTTTTTCAACACAATCATCTCTTATTTGCCTAATTATTTGTTTTGT
The DNA here is from genome assembly GCA_029891385.1 of Erythroxylum novogranatense. Taxonomy (NCBI): domain Eukaryota; kingdom Viridiplantae; phylum Streptophyta; class Magnoliopsida; order Malpighiales; family Erythroxylaceae; genus Erythroxylum; species Erythroxylum novogranatense. Next base: position 129,828 of record JAIWQS010000244.1, read on the forward strand.
TTTCTTTATTTTGTTACCATCAATTTGCAAATTACTTATTGGAATGCTATTGGCAGGTTGGTGATGATGTGAGTATAATTGGCGTCCTTACGTCCGTCGTTGAGGTAAGTAATTGAAGTTATTTGCTTGCGATTAATGTGGGAAAAAATTTGTTTATTGAGTTGATTAATGAAGTACAACAGTTTATTCTGGAATCAAAATAGTGTTTTCATTTGTATGTGTTTTAATTGGTTTTGTGTTTGAGATGATGGTGATGTTATCTGGCGTTTCAATTGTTCAAGTAATCTTTTAGTTTCTTCCTCTTTTATGTTTTAAGATTTTCGATGTTAACATTTGTGGCATTGTGTAGACAACAACCCGAATCTTTGGAGATATCTGAACTAGATATCGATACTTGATGAGTGATAGAGTTAGATATAGATATACATTATCAGGTTGTTAGTAGGAGATAGATACTTGTTAGAAGTTGGTTAGGATAAGGAGTATAAAAGTATAGTTTATGAGAGAAGAGATCATAGGCATTAGTTTGGAAATATCTCTCAGGAAGTTTTCTTGAGATTGTAAGGAGTTGTCCACTTGTGAAGAAGCTTCTTCCTTCTTGTTTACGAATAAAAGCGAGCTATTGCTCTTTATTTGGTGTTATCTAACACATCAGTACATTAAGTTAAATCGTGACCTAACAATGTTGGTTCAGCTATATTTGTTCTTGTTCTATAGGTTAATAACAAGTCTCCTGGAAGAAACAAGCAAACTATCCATCAGGTTTAGGTGCTTTGGAGGGGTGCAATCTGAATATAGTTTCTTTAATCTCTTTTTTGTGAAGGGTGTCGTAAGTATTCCTCATCATTGATTGATTACTCTCTCAAAGAATCTACTAATGTTGAATTCCTAAGGATGTTGTCTTTAGATCCCAAGTTAATAAAAAATCTAGAGCTATTTCTGCTTTGTGGAATTCCATATTCATCTTAGAGATCGAGTATCTTGTTTAGTTTCTTCTAGCTACTATGAAAGAATGGAATAATTTTGTGTTTGCATCTCATCCCTTAACTAATTGATCCTTAATTTCTTCTTTAATATTAAGTTGTGCAAGGATAGTGCCTCCTGAAACTCCTTCATTCCTTGAATTTCTAATGCTCTCATAGGATTGTTAAGGGATGCTTACAACAATTTTCTTGATCGACTCGATCTATTCTTGGCTTTTGTTACTCCTTCATTCATTCTCTAGCAAAATCCTTACCTGCAACTTTAACATTTTAAGTTTCTTCATAAGTGAAAAGCCTTATGTCCTTTCAATTCCTTCCTCTAATTGGTAAACACCATCTCTTGGAAATCTGCTCTTTGAGTTAAGCTATTAAAGAATTTGAATGGGGCTCCTGAGGTTTTGGAGTGGAAAAACCTCATGATATCTTTCCAAGAGTGATTAGAACAAATATTATCACCAAAATGAACATAAGAATGTAAAAATTGTTTAAGCCAATGTTGATTTACCCTGTCTTAACTTCTTTCCGATCAACTAGACTGCCACTCAAGTCCACAAAATTTTCAACTTGCGTTTAGGTCTACTGCTACCCACTGGCTTGCAATATTAATTGGCCCTATGCACCTGTTCTATTTCATCCATAGTTGAACATATACCGTCTCATACTAGGCAACATTGTGAGGCTAAGAGCAATAGCTTTTTCAATAGGAAACCTAAGTTCGTTGGATATCACACCCATTCCACGTATTTCTCACAGCTGAAAATGAAATAATAATCATAGGCCCAATCAGATCAAGTACAGCCTAAACTCTTATCTTCTAAACAGTCCTACTCATAATTGTTATGTTTGCATTCATACTTTAGCTATGAGGTTTGCTATATGAGATGCCACATGGTGTTTTCTTGTATTTATGCTAAAGTAAGGATCCTGCATTCAGGGAAATCTGCAAACGAACATCTTTTATGATAAATATATTTTCTAAGTTTCCCAACAAAAAGTTAGGACAAATATGAAAGTCACAAACTTTAAGGATATACATCTTGTTTTCATACTCTTATCACTTCTCATTATTTTCACTGTTTTTTGTTATTTGTGTTCTGAATATGACATGTTATTTGTGTGCTGAATGAATAAGCAAACTTCTCATTGTTTTCAATTAGTTGACCTGTTGCTTAATATTAATGTCTCTTAAATTTGTTGTTGGATTCATTTAGTTTCATATATGTTTTTATTGTGTGTAACAGGGAGGACCAACTCCTTTGGACATCGTTTATACATCATTTTAACAAGTTTAATTTGTGCTTTTCATACAAGATACTGAACAAGCTCACACGAGAAGTTTGATCTTCTTAAGGTCAACTGATGATTCGGCATAACATCTGCTGATATCTTAAAGGTTAATATTCTGCTTAGGTAAGGGGTTATTGAAATGATAGAGAACATTTAACAGAACAATAGGTAATGAGCTTGAACATTTAGAATATGCTTAGGTACAAAGGTAAGTTCTTATTGGATATAAAAACTATTTTGTATTTGAATTTCAGTTTCATTCAATCGCATTGTATTTGAATTCAATCATTCTTGAAATGTATCTTGAGCATTGTATTGGTGAAAAAAGTTACATTCTTGAAATGATACTGAGCAGTTAACGAATAATAGGTAATGATACGAACATTTGTTGAACTTTAAAGTTTGAGCAAGTTAGGTATTTGACAACATTTGGTGAACTTTAAAGACAAGCAAGTTATCTTGTCTTTAGGCTTCGAAATAGGTTCTTGCTGTTCATTTTTCAATGATCTCTTTGCATAACACGATAACTATTGCAAGTTAAAGAAAAATTAATTATGCATGTACATGGAAGCAGAGGATAGATTAAATGAGAGGCCGATGAATGCTGAATAATGCTCTACCGAAATTGGAATATCAAGATCTTTGAAATTGTACATTTGCTAGATTGTTGCATATCTCATTTTCGAAAGTTAAAACATATCATATGCTTAGAAGCACATTCAATGCAATCTTTTGTAGCCTGAACCATCTCATACGGAACATTAGAAACATGATTACACCTTGTGTAGTTCATTCCACCTTGTCTGTATTACAGATGTGCATTAGAAACATGAATAACAGATGTGCATTACACCTTGTGTAGTTCAAATTACACCTTGTTTAGTTCATTCCACCTTGTCTGTATTATATTCCTTATCTCCATCATCATCATTTCACTAATTCATCTAAATTTTCTACATTCTCTATGTTTTCATTCTCTATGTTTTCATCAGTATTATCTACATTCTCTATGTTTTGACCCTCATCTTTAACTACATTACCTTGATTAACATTATCTGATTAAGTTCATCATTTTCATCCTTAATCATTGCAATAAGGATATCTACACCAAGTTCATATAAATATCAATAGCACCGATAAACATCATCTCACTAACCATATATAACATACTAGCATCATCTTACAAATTCAAACCATTAGACAATTGAAAACATACTAGCATCATCTTCATAACATACTAGCATCCTTAAATCCTCAATCATGTGCTTCTTTTATAAGTGGCAAGGGTATATGCATCACATTGTATACATCCCCAATCATGAAGCTCTTCATTAAAAATCAGTTCCTTGTTTTCTTGTGTTCTTGTTTTCAACTATTGTTTTTGCAGATTGTATTCAAATGGCACTGGTCTACCCAAGAAGAAGAATAAGGCTGCACAAGTACCTTAGTACCTACACAATTGCGATCAGCGGTATCGTCGACTAATTGGAAGTGCAGATAATGAGCAATGTCCTCGACACAACCACAAGATAAGATACCGCACCGCACTACATCTATACCTACGAGCACAAGTTCACACTAGTGCACTGTTGATCGTACTGTAACACCAAGAGAAGTCAATTCTATGCCTAGTATTCGTCCTAGAGATAAGTATGAACAAATTTTGAATATGCGACGCAATATTAGCACTCCCTCAACTTCTACAGAGATGCCTCCGACGAATACTCGGGCCTTGATGAAATCCTCCATTGCTAATTATCAGACACCAGTTAATCACATTATTCCTTTGCGTGTGGGCTCCTCTTCTGCAAGCACTGCAGGTATGATCTTAACATTAATTAGATTCATCAACATTGTTATATGCCCTTGATTATAAATTATTCTTTTGCTCGTTTAGGATCCACAAATGTTCCAAAAAAAACAAGGGGTGTCACGAAAGGACACGGATTAGCAAAAATTAACAAGGCGATAGGTAAAAGATTAGAGATAGAGATCTCCCCTGCTGAAGGACGACCAACCAACTCCGTACAGTCTGCCAAATTATCGAGTGAGATTGGTGTGATATCTCGAACTTCTTTGCCTGTAAGAACAAAATTTTCAAAAATTACTGATGACGAATTGAACATTGCATTGGACAAGTTAGACGTAAGTATTCTAAACCAATCCAATTTATGCGTGTTTTCCATTTGGTTAAGCGTTGACCAATAACTTATAATTTTTTGCAGCAAAGTTGGACATCAAGGAATGAGGATGACAACGAAATCCATCTTTGTTGTGAAGAGGTTTCTTTCATTAAGGTCTAAAGATCAAAGGTATAATTTAAAAGGCATTTTACCAAGCACGGAAAGGATGTGAAGCGGATAGTGTCACATTAGCGAGTGGATGGATTTATGTGAGTATTAGGAGCAATCGATTCAAAGGGTAGTTCTTATTCGGATAAAAACTTTATTTCACAACTTCTTTCATAACTAATTATATTTTAGTATTTATGATTTATGATTTATAGATGTTATAATAAATTTTCCTCGTGTATGATTAGGAGAAAAGTCGGAAAGCCAAAGCGGCTAGGAGTCGAGTCAAATGTCCACCAAACTCGGCTCCAAGGCCTTTGTAGCGATCGACATGAGATTGTGAGTTACCATCTTTTAATTATATTTTACTTGATTGACATTTAAAATTTATGAAAAGCATTTCTTGTAATATTTGTTTTACAACAGTGTGAGGGATGGAGAAGAGTGTGACCGAATGAAGCTATGGTATCACACTCATTATAATGAAAGCAAAGATCAATGGACAAGCTAGAAAGCAAAGCAAAATGGGTGAGTACATAGTTCATTTACGATATTTGTTAAATGAGAATGTGTATGTAATTAATTCTTACTTTTCTAGGATTTAATGTGTCATGAAATGACACATTCAATAAACAAGGTCACCCGATGACGATAGATGAAGTGTGCGATAAAGTCCGGCACTAGAGCAGTTACATTATTGGCATGGGAATTGGGCCTCGACCACGAGGAATACTTGACCGAGAAAGAGACTTGAGGCAATTAGAAGAGTCAAAGAGGGCTAATCGAGATTTGCGATCCCAAGTCGATCAATTGACTAAACAATTTAAAGAAATGCAGGATCGATTGGAACTTTTATGCTCTACACATAACGTTCGTTCAGACTAAACATGTACTCATTTTCATATATTAAACACTTATGAAATTTTGTTTATTTTAATTTTCGTTTTATGACATATTTGGGAATTGCAATTTAAATAATAAATTGTTTGCATATATTCAAGTCTTGTTATACATGAATAATTATTGATTATATATTCAAAATATTGTTGCATTATTAAACAAATTTAATTCATTAATGATATTTAATAATTATTAAATAAATAATATTTTAATATTTAGTTAAATTTAAAATTAGCAAATAATTAAATAAAAATGTTTTGGAAATTTAAAACATATTTAAATAAAACCTAAAAAATCAAATTTATTCAATTCAATTTTTCCCCAAAATTTAAAATTTAAATTTTAATAATTAAATTTGATTAAATTATAAAATATTCCAAAATTCATATCAATTAAAACAAATCATGAATTTCTAATTTATATTCAAACATTATTAACAAAATTAACCTAAATTATTATAAAGTAATTATAATTTAATAAATACTTGATAATCCACGACGTCTACTGAATTAGACGTCGCTGAATGTCTTTTTTCCACGACGTCTAAACAACGTCGTTAAAACTAACACAATCACGACGTTTAACCAAACGTCGATAATTATATCTTCTTCTCGGCGTCCTAATAAGCGTCGGAGAATGTTCATTCTTGAAGTCCACACAGCGTCGTTAAAACTCGCAATCCACGACGTTTTAACAAAATGTCGAGGATTATAACCCACTTTTCTGACGTTCTCTTCAACGTCACAAAATCACTAATCTATCTACGACGTCTTCATTCAGATGTCGGTAAAACCCATTACCTACCCACTTTCTACGACGTCTATTGTGACGTCTTGTTAGACGTCGTAGATGGTGTGCTGCGACGTCTTAATTGAATCTACGACGTCTATTAGACGACGCAAAATGTAAGCTTCTGTTGTAGTGCCTGCATGTGCCTTTTCAAATGATATTATGAAATAAGAGTCAAGTCTTGTCATTTATTTAAATTCAGTTAGATAGTTTATGCTCTGAAAGGATGAACGAGAATTCCTTTTTATTGTTAGAAAAAGGTGTCCACTATTACACATATCTACGTGAGGAACAAAATGATAACATTGTGGAACTTCTATTTTATCTATATTAAGAAACAAAAGTTGAGCTTACAAATTGAGAGAGAGCAGCCGCATATATAATGAATGTGGGAACTCCCCAGAGGGGCTTAGGGGGGACGTGGAGGAGAGGAAACGTTTGTAACTTGAGAGAAATTGACTTGTCAATGCATTTTCCCTTATTTTGTGGTGTAGATTGCAAGACCCGTTTGGTCGCATTTATAAATCACGACTGTGCTCCAAAAACAAAAAAAAAAGACCACTTTATGGTTATAACTGAATCTGAAATTCTCTACTAGCTTCCATCTGGAGAAATGGTTGATGGTGGGATCGATAGGTCCAGATGACGATAATAGTACAAATGGACCTCTCACATGCTTGGCTAAGCACCAATAATGCACGGAAACAACTAAACTAAGAAATAGGAAATTATAAAAGAAAATATGGTGTTTATTTCTTGTACCGAAATGCTATGTGCTATATTCCTGCTAGATATTTGCTTTTAGAACTTGAATAAATCCCACGTGGACTCTTTATTATTTATCTTTTATTGTTGCAGTTTTGAAAAGGCTTACCAATTCTAGTTGATCGATTGCCAAATTGCCATGCCTGTCAATTTGGTAAACAAAATAGGCTGCCGTTTCCAAAATCAACTTGGAGGGCCACATAAAAACTGCAACTCATTCACACTGATGTAGTCGGACCTCAAAGAACAAGATCACTACAAGGTAGTCTCTTTTATATCCTCTTTATCGATGATTTCTCAATAATGTGTTGGATTTTTTTCTTAAAATTCAAGTCAGAGGTAGCTGAAGTTTTCTAGAAGTTCAAAAATGTAACATCCCACTCGATAGGAAGGGTAAAATAGTAAATTTGACATAAAATAAGATGTATTGGATTGACTTAGATTTGTTAAATGATAATAGGATTGATACTGCGATTATCGTTTATGACGTGAAATCACCGTACATGCATCGTGACATTCGGTAAATGGGTCTAATGCAATTTTATTGTGATTAACGTAGTTATTGTGTTTAAAAATTATTACGAGTGGGCGGTGAGTGTTTTATATTTTAAGGATTTTCGAAATTTTAGAATTTTAGGAGAAAATTCGAAAAAAAAAAATCACCAAGTGGCGAACCGGTCAATTTTCTGGCGAAATTGCTCTACCCAATCAGCATTATCATATTGGGTATATTATTTTGGAATTAAAATTAGGGTCATTAGACTAAAATGGGTCAAATTGTAGTAGGATTTCTAAATCCTATCCATCATTTTGTTTTATTTCTTTTTGTCTTTTCCTCCAATTGCCAAGTGTCCTTCTCCATTAATTGCCTTTGTCTTGTTTCTCTTCACTCTTCCACGACTTTCAAGTTGGAAAGTTTAAAGAAATTCTATTTTTATTGCTTTTTCTCCACTTCACTCGAAATTTGCTCCTTCCTCTTCCATTTGTGGGCTTTGTTTCTCCTAAGGATTGTTGCCTTCTTACTTGCTCCTTCTTTTATACACACACAAACCAAACTTAGCCTTTTGATGAAGATGGTTGGTGTGTGTTGGGAGTGTGGCTGTAGGTGTGGAGGTATAGGAGAGGTTGGTGTTTTGTTTGAAGATTTGAAAACTTAAAGCTTGAGGCTTGGAGGTTGATAGGTGAGAAGTTATGTTTATGTTCTTTCATATGGTTGTTAGAAGCATTTATTGTAATTTTTATGTGCATTAATGTCATGGAATTTTTGAGATTTATGTTCAAGTGAATGTTTAGATGAACTTAGGGCTGATTTTATGGCTCAAGTTGATGCTTATTGATGTGTTATTGGCATTGGAAGTGATAGGATCTAAGTTTAGTAACAAAGCTGGAAATTTGGTTTTGTACTGATTACACTATTTTGATCATAACTAATGGTGTGGTTGTTCAAATGAGGTGCGGTTTGTACCAAATGAAACTTTGGCTTGTTGGCTACAATTTTGTGTGAAATAGATGTTGTCTAATTTTAGCATTAAGAGGTTGAAATTTGGCATGGAAAATTACTGTTAAGGTTACTGTGAACAGTAACCGAACCAATAATTTTCTAGTTTTGATGATTTTTCTAAATTAATTGATATGGAATTAGGGAAAATGGCCTTCATGAGAGTTGAAGCCTACATTGTTAGCTTTCCATTTCCACTGATCTTGTAATTTTTAGATCTGTATATTGGGAGATATGACCTGTTTACTATTGACTGGTTTTGAGCATTTTGATGAAACCTATCCTAAGTGTAGATTTTGTGAGCATTCGGATTGGAAGCAATTTTAGCAATTTATGTAAATTGAATTGGCATGAGTGACCTTCTGAAATGTTGTAGAGGAAGAAATTATCTTGAAAATTATATTATGGTATGTAATTTTTTTATGTCAGATTTGGGAGTAATGAATTTGTAAAAACTGAACCCACATTAGGTTTCTCACTGCTGCCCTGATCAGTACATTGTTTGGTAGATTTGAAATTGTTAGATGTTGAATTGGAATTTGGGTTCTTCATGAAGATTGAAGTTTGAGATCTTATCTTTTCAGGGATATAAAGTAGTGATTTGTTTGACATTTGTGCTAGGAGATATACTGGTTGGAAATTTACTGCTCATATTGGGACAGTTTAGTAGACAGATGTTTCGGTGAATTATTTGACCTAGTTAGTAAATGAATTGGGATTTTGGTTATTCATGAAAGTTTTAGATAACATTGTGATCTTGATGAGCATATTTATTATGTTATTTTTTACTGAAGAGAATAAAAGTTACTGAATTTGTAAAGTACTGCACTGTTTTGAGAGGTTTTGAGTAGGCAGTGGATTTGACTGGATTTTTGACACCCTTAGGGGTGAAATTGATTTTTATGGTCTACATGAAACTTGTAGAGTTTTTCATGATCTTTCCAATGACATATGGTTTGTAATTTTCTGAATTGTGTGGAAAGCATTATGACTGATTGAAATTCGGTTTGAAAAAAAGAAGAAAAAGGGAAACATTTGGAAGCTCTCCCTCGCGAGGCTCGCCACGAGGGCTCGCCTCATGAGGCGACGGCTCGCCCTCACGAGCCGAGACTTCTTGGCGACTCACGAGGCGGCTTCGCCTCATGAGCCAAACGGATGGATATATTTATATATGCAATTTTTTTTATTTTTTCGGATTTCTGATTTCTTTCGTGAATAACTTTTCCGTCCGACGTCCGATTGACCTGATTCTTGAGGCATCGGATTCACTGAATATTTAATTTCATTTTCTGAGAGATTGGGGATTTTCGGATAAGAAATTGACGTGACCCCGGGTAACGGAGCCTTTAATCACTGTTTTGTTTAATTGGGAACCTATAGAGGTCCGAATTGCGCACCGTCAGCGCCAATAGGTTTCTAATTTTTTTAGGCGGACTTTTATGATGAAAAATATTGGATTAAGGCCGGGAATATCATGAACATGCATTGTGCACCTGCAAATTGCTTCATATGCATTATTAAATAGTTCTGATTAGACAAGTGATAATTGTTATATTTTCTGATTATTATAGAGGCACATTTGGAGCGTCGATCTATCGACGTTACTGAGACTTCCAGATATTAGCTCGGAAGTACAGGTGAGTAACCTAGTTGGTTCCTCAATCTATATGTGATGAAGATTATGTGGTTATGCCATGTGGAGACAATGGAGGGATTATGTGTGTTTGCTTTTGATTGATTTCGAACCATAGGTGTCCGAAGTATTGGGAACTTGTTATCGAAGTGCTAATTATGTGTAACTGTTTGTGAATGATTACGTTTGAGATCTCGGACCAAAGGTCCGAGGGAATGAGAAATTGATATTGAAGTGTTAATTGTTTGTTTCGATAAATTGGTTTTGACTTTCAATGTGATATGGTAGAATTGTAATAAATGAATTATGTACATGATTAATTGATATGATTGTATTGGGCTGCCAAGAGCTATATGCTCAATGCTTAATGAGCGAAAGGACGATTCGAGCTTTATGCTCAATGCTTAATGAGCTCGAAAGGACGATTGAGCCATAGACTCACCGATTAATGCACCCGGATTAGGACGATCTGGTATTTCAATACAACACATAATCTAAATGGGAAGAAATAGAAAAATGTTATATATGTATTTGATTGTATTGTGAATTGGGAAAACATGAATCTTTGAAATAAAATGGAAAATGTCATGTATTTGAGTAAGTATACATTCAATTGACTTTTGGATTGGGAAAGAGGCAATATGCCTTGCATTTTGTTATCTTCGCTTTAGATTCTTTACGATTATCTTTGTTGTAAAAAATCTGTAAATTGTCATATGATATTCTGAATGTGCAATTGTGATAATCCGTACGCTATTCGCGTAATGTATGAATTGGGTGAACCATCGATGATGGTTTCTCACTGAGTTCGCAAAACTCACCCAAAATTTGCATCTATTTTTTTTTAGGTCCTGAAAAATACCCCGGTTGACACGGGAGTATGTCTACTGTAGGCAAATAAAGGATAAAGGTCGGGATCAGTCCGTGTCTGCATTAGTGTCTTATCAAATTGTGTTCTGCAATCACTGTATAACAATGCTTTATATTTCTACTGAGCCCATTGTGGTTTTAATGTTTTACTCATTGACTGATTATAAATTATTCTCGGATGGTGTAATAATCTGGCGGTTTATTATGAACATGGGTGTTAGTTACTACTCGCTTTTACCGCTAACGTGGAATCAATGGCTTCAAAAAATGTATACCGAGTTTTAATCGATGATGTAATACGCCACCTGGCGGGCACGGACTTCGGATATCACCAACGATATCGAGTTCGGGTCACTGGGAGTGGGTGTTACATTTAGGTGGTATCGAGCCCGATGAGTACGTAATATATCCGGGCACGATCAAACATAGGTGCATGCATTTGAGTCGTATCATTGCGCATCGTGGCAACCGATCCCTAGTTTGAGTAAACGGTAGAAATCCTACGTGTGCATACGTGTTAAGTGACTAAGTGAGGCTGTGTTAGAGGGTGAACCTCGAAAGTGTATAAACAATTAGGAAAGGAAGAAGGAAAAATGGATAAGGAGATTAATATTGTCTTGTGGTTAGAATGTGTGTTGGCTGAGCGGATTAAGGAAAGAATTGATATCAATGAATTCCGGATTAAAATGGTAATATTGTGGTGATAGAAAATGAATATGTCAGAAGCGGGAGAGGTCCACTAGAGATATGGGAAGCATACTGGTTATAGTAGGCCTAAGTGAGATTAAAAGTCCGGGATGATTAGGTAATTACAGCTCTGACTGTATATGTCATGAAATGGGAAATATTGGACCGGAGTAAAGTGTAGATGGTCCGATCAGGCATATATTTATTCACTGCATTCGTGTTAGATATCAATAGATATTATAGGCAAATGATGATAGCGAGATTGTACTAAGAACAAGGTTATACTGTAACGATCTACTTTGGACTGAAAGAACTGAAAGAGCAAGGTGCCTAGTGCCTAGTGCCTAGTAGAGTGAGAAAAAGTAGAAAGGGTGAGATAAAAGTGTACAGATGAACTGAAATGAATTCGTGAAATGGTTATGATCTGGACCGCATAAGCTTGAGACTGAAATGGTTATGTGACTATTGTCTTTAAGAGTTTGGAAATCAAGTATGATAAAATCGTAAGGAAAAAGACGATCGATGATTTCTACTAATTGTGTATCGGAAATTTTGGATTTGGTTGAAAAGATGTATATGAACACGAAATGGTAAATGGATGGGTAAAGAGATAGAGATCTGATGGAGTTGTATCACCGATTTTGTCGTGTTTTGAGGACTGTGAATACCCTATTATTGTTTGAGGAAGATAAAGAGATATGTAGCAATAAGGAGATGACATTGTATAAGCCAAGTAGATACGACCTTAAGAGGTCAAACTGACATATGAAGGATATGGGAATGAAACTAGGAAAAAAATGAAACAATGATAGTGATATATGAACAGAGTTGTCGCATTTAAGTCGATTTACCGTTAGGAATATCTATCGACATAAAGTTGATAATGATTAATGAAACGTATGTGAAAGATACATGGAAATCATAGAGGAGATGATCGGTGAATGATTAGAGTGGCTATAAGTGTAAAGTGGCATCAATCCTCTTCTGGTGAGGTGTAGATTACGGAATAAGTGTTAAAGAAAGTGTTTATGTGGATCACATGGAACCTTAGTGTAAGGACTATTCGGATCTTTAAATTATGGTATAAAATTGTTCGATTGAGATAGTGCGTATAGTTGAGAATGATTGAAAAGTAATTAGGGACACTAATTGGTGATGAGACCTTCGTGAACAAAGATAATGACGGTAGCAAGACTAATGGTCAAACGAAAAGAAGTGCAGACGAAATCAAAAGTGAAATTGAGTCTATCTCAAGAGAAGATTTAGGCATAACAAGTGAAATATACTCTTGAGGTTATCGCTTTGTGTATGCGGAATGTAACGTATCCACCTATATGAGTGGAATTTTAATTTGAGGTGATTCTATTGCAATGTGAAGCGAATAGAGCTCCATAGGTGAGGCAAAACTGTAAAGTAGTCCCAAACTGTAAAGTGAAAGACTCAAAATGAAGTGGAAATGATGGAAGTCCAAGTACAGATGATTAGGTATTTGTATATATAGATATATCGATGTGGATGACAGGAACTCGATTGAAAAGAGAAAATGAATAGAGACAAGAAGTCCTAAAGGGAAACTGACAATGACGTGATGTAGTGTTACCTTCATAAAGGGATTGCAAATACACTACTTGTGGACTCAATGAAAAAGTTAAATGATGTATGGTAAAGTCAACAAGACCCTAATAGGGAATTATGTGAGGTAAGCAAATAGTAGTGACTATGTTTATAGATGAAATGTGTTTGAAAGTGTTGAACAGTGAAAAGTAAAAAGAACTATATGAATAATTGAGGAATTTGATACTGAGGGTGAGCATACCCTTAGAGAGTGGGCAGTGTGTGATGAACTGAAACATTATGTTAAAATGGTATAAGATAAATTGAACTGACTTTGATAAATGGTATTGGAGACTTTAGATTCCTATAAGGATACATTGTATTAATTCGAGAAAAATGATGGGCATAAATGACTACTATACCGACAATTCTGAAATGAACAGACAATTTTGCCGACTAAACTCAAATAGTGAACAGATAATGCTACAATAAACAGATCAATTACAGATATTGGGATTTCCAAAGAATGTTAAGTAGATTATGGGTAATTGTGAAGTGTTACTGGAAAATTGAAGTTGTAGATCTAGTGATACTGGATAAAGGTAAGAAAGGTTAAGAGTGCAGGAGTTAAAGTAGTGAGTCCTATGATGAGTCTGAATATGTGAGTGAAATCGGAAAACAATTTTGCATGCTTCAAAGAAAAAGTATGTATAACTGACAAAAAGGTGATAGAATAAGAAAGTGAAAAGTCGAAGCTAGACATTCTAGTAAGTATATGCGAAAAGTGAAATTGAATAACTAAGGGTATAGAAAGAAGTTGTTAGATTCAAGTGCGTAGAGGTTTGAATGTTTAATAGGAAAAGTGCTTGCCTAACAAGAGGCAAAGACCAACAGTGAGTCGAGATGCTTGTGATGAGTGAAACAAAGGAAAAGGGCTTAGGAAAACTGCATGGGTTAGCTGAAGTGGATCAGGACCGGACAAATGAAAAAGAATTAAATACATATAGAACAGTGACGTGTCAAAAGAACACTGAATCTGGACTAAGAGTCAATGTAATATGAGGGGTAAATGCGTTAAATGGATTACCACCGGTTATAGTGAAAAATAGAGATAAGTGCCACTGTATCGGTACTAAAGGATAGGGAAGTGTCGCAAACGAGAGAAACTATTTTATTGGAAGTATCATAGTGACAAAGTATACCCAGAATTGGCAAAAAGGAGTATTAATGAAGTTAGTGGAATAAGTCTATATATTGAGAAAAAGGTTTTGGATAGTCTAGAGAGAAAAAAAAGTATTGGATGGATAAAACGTGATGAGTGAGCAGGTTCGAAAATAATGAACTGAGTCATAGCATCGGAACCAAAGGTAGTGGCTGCTCTGGAAATGGCAAGAGAGATAGTTAAGAGAGTGAGATCGTCAACTGACAGCCTTGTTGAATCCGTCTACTGTGATGAGTGATAATGAGTTAACCAAATAAGTGACTGAACAACGGACTGAGTGTGGATACTGTGACCTTTCAAAAAATGAATCATTGAGTGGAAAAGTATATGGGACATGTAGGGTCATTTGATAACTGTCATAGTGAACCGTTGACTAAGAATTTTGAGGACGAAATTTATATAAGGAGGGGGGAATTGTAACATCCCACCCCGATAGGAAGGGTAAAATAGTAAATTTGGCATAGGATGAGATGTATTGGATTGACTTAGGACTGTTCATGCATAATAGGATTGGTACATAGTATCATTTGTGCACATGAAATCACTGTACATGCATACATGACATTCCCGGTAAATGGGTATAATGCAATTTTATTGTGATTAACGTAGTTATTGTGTTTAAAAAATTATTCTGAGTGAGCCAGTGAGTGTTTTATATTTTAAGGGATTTTCAGAAATTTTTTGGGAATTTTTCGGAGAAAATTCCCGAACCGGAAAAAAAATCACTAAGTTGCGAACCGGTCGATTTTCGGTAGCGAAAATTACTACCCAATGGCACTGTCATATTGGGCATATTATTTTGGAATTAAAATTAGGGTCATCAGACTAAAATGGGTCAAATTGTAGTAGGATTTCTAAATCCTATCCATCATTTTGTTTTATTTCTATTTTGTCTTTTTCCTCCAATTGCCAAGTGTCCTTCTCCATTAATTGCCTTTGTCTTGTTTCTCTTCACTCTTCCACGACTTTCAAGTTGGAAAGTTTAAAGAAATTCTATTTTTATTGCTCTTTCTCCACTTCACCCGAAATTTGCTCCTTCCTCTTCCATTTGTGGGCTTTGTTTCTCCTAAGGATTGTTGCCTTCTTACTTGCTCCTTCTTTTATACACACACAAACCAAACTTAGCCTTTTGATGAAGATGGTTGGTGTGTGTTGGGAGTGTGGCGAAGGTGTGGAGGTATAGGAGAGGTTGGTGTTTTGTTTGAAGATTTGAAAACTTAAAGCTTGAGGCTTGGAGGTTGATAGGTGAGAAGTTATGTTTATGTTCTTTCATATGGTTGTTAGAAGCATTTATTGTAATTTTTATGTGCATTAATGTCATGGAATTTTTGAGATTTATGTTCAAGTGAATGTTTAGATGAACTTAGGGCTGATTTTATGGCTCAAGTTGATGCTTATTGATGTGTTATTGGCATTGGAAGTGATAGGATCTAAGTTTAGTAACAAAGCTGGAAATTTGGTTTTGTACTGATTACACTATTTTGATCATAACTAATGGTGTGGTTGTTCAAATGAGGTGCGGTTTGTGCCAAATGAAACTTTGGCTTGTTGACTACAATTTTGTGTGAAATAGGTGTTGTCTAATTTTAGCATTAAGAGGTTGAAATTTGGCATGGAAAATTACTATTAAGGTTACTGTGAACAGTAACCGAACCAATGATCTTCTAGTTTTGATGATTTTTCTAAATTAATTGATATGGAATTAGGGAAAATGGCCTTCATGAGAGTTGAATCCTACATTGTTAGCTTTCCATTTCCACTGATCTTGTAATTTTTAGATCTGTATATTGGGAGATATGACCTGTTTACTATTGACTGGTTTTGAGCATTTTGATGAAACCTATCCTAAGTGTAGATTTTGTGAGCATTCGGATTGGAAGCAATTTTAGCAATTTATGTAAATTGAATTGGCATGAGTGACCTTCTGAAATGTTGTAGAGGAAGAAATTATCTTGAAAATTATATTATGGCATGTAATTTTTGTATGTCAGATTTGGGAGTAATGAATTTGTAAAAACTGAACCCACATTAGGTTTCTCACTGCTGCCCTGATCAGTACATTGTTTGGCAGATTTGAAATTGTTAGATGTTGAATTGGAATTTGGGTTCTTCATGAAGATTGAATTTTGAGATCTTATCTTTTCAGGGATATAAAGTAGTGATTTGTTTGACATTTGTGCTAGGAGATATACTGGTTGGAAATTTACTGCTCATATTGGGACAGTTTAGTAGACAGATGCTTCGGTGAATTATTTGACCTAGTTAGTAAATGAATTGGGATTTTGGTTATTCATGAAAGTTTTAGATAACATTGTGATCTTGATGAGCATATTTATTGTGTTATTTTTGACTGAAGAGAATAAAAGTTACTGAATTTGTAAAGTACTGCACTGTTTTGAGAGGTTTTGAGTAGGCAGTGGATTTGACTGGATTTTTGACACCCTTAGGGGTGAAATTGATTTTTATGGTCTACATGAAACTTGTAGAGTTTTTCATGATCTTTCCAATGACATATGGTTTGTAATTTTCTGAATTGTGTGGAAAGCATTATGACTGATTGAAATTCGGTTTGAAAAAAAGAAGAAAAAGGGAAACATTTGGAAGCTCTCCCTCACGAGGGCTACGCCTCGCGAGGGCGACGGCTCGCCCTCACGAGCCGAGACTTTGCGGCGACTCACGAGGGCGAAAGCTCGCCCTCGCGAGCCAAATGGATGGATATATTTATATATGCGATTTTTTTATTTTTTCGGATTTCTGATTTCTTTCGTGAATAACTTTTCCGTCCGACGTCCGATTGACCTGATTCTTGAGGCATCGGATTCACTGAATATTTAATTTCATTTTCTGAGAGATTGGGGATTTTCGGACAAGAAATTGACGTGGCCCCGGGTAACGGAGCCTTTAATCACTGTTTTGTTTAATTGGGAACCTATAGAGGTCCGAATTGCGCACCGTCAGCGCCAATAGGTTTCTAATTTTTTTAGGCGGATTTTTATGATGAAAAATATTGGATTAAGGCCGGGAATATCATGAACATGCATTGTGCACCTGCAAATTGCTTCATATGCATTATTAAATAGTTCTGATTTGACAAGTGATAATTGTTATATTTTCTGATTAGTATAGAGGCACATTTGGAGCGTCGATCTACCGACGTTATCGAGACTTCGGATATTAGCTCGAATGCGGTGAGTAACCTAGTTGGTTCCTCAATCTATATGTGATGAAGATTATGTGGTTATGCCATGTGGAGACAATGGAGGGATTATGTGTGTTTGCTTTTGATTGATTTCGGACCATAGGTGTCTGAAGTATTGGGAACTTGTTATCGAAGTGCTAATGTGTGTGCTGTTTGTGAATGATTACGTTTGAGATCTCGGACCAAAGGTCCGAGGGAATGAGAAATTGATATTGAAGTGTTAATTGTTTGTTTCGATAAATTGGTTTTGACTTTCAATGTGATATGGTAGAATTGTAATAAATGAATTATGTACATGATTAATTGATATGATTGTATTTGAGTCGCCACCGAGAGCTATATGCTCAATGCTTAATGAGCCCGAAAAGGACAGATTCGAGCTTTATGCTCAATGCTTAATGAGCCCGAAAGGGATGATTCGAGCCATAGGCTCACCGATTATCTTGCCGGATTGGGACAATCTAAAGCGCCATCCACAACACATAATCTAAATGGGAAGAAATAGAAAATGTTATATATGTATTTGATTGTATTGTGAATTGGGAAAACATGAATCACTGAAATAAAATGGAAAATGTCATGTATTTGAGTAAGTATACATTCAATTGACTTTTGGATTGGGAAAGAGGCAATATGCCTTGCATTTTTGTTATACTGCTTTAGATTCTTTCTGATTATGTTGTTGTAAAAAAATCTGTAAATTGTCATATGATATTCTGAATGTGCAATTGTGATAATCCGTACGCTATTCGCGTAATGTATGAATTGGGTGAACCATCGATGATGGTTTCTCACTGAGTTCGCAAAACTCATCCAAAATTTGCATCTATTTTTTTTCAGGTCCTGAAGAATACCCCGGTTGACACGGGAGTATGTCTATTGTAGGCAAATAAAGGATAGAGGTCGGGATCAGTCCGTGTCTGCATTAGTGTCTTATCAAATTGTGTTCCGCAATCACTGTATAACAATGCTTTATATTTCTACTGAGCCCATTGTGGTTTTAATGTTTTACTCATTGACTGATTGTAAATTATTCTCGGATGACTGTAATAACTGAAACTGGTTTATTATGAACATGGGTGTTAGTTACTTACTGTTTTTTCCGCGCTAACGTGGAATCAATGGCTTAAAAAAAATGTATACTGGGTTTTAATCGACTGATGTAGTACGCCACCCTCGCGGGGCACGGACTCGGATATCACCAACGATATCGGATTCGGGTCACTCGGGAGTGGGGTGTTACAAAAAACATGGTTGAAAACCAAAGTGGCTGCAAAATTCAAGTTTTGAGATCAGACAACGGAAAAGAATACACCTCGGCGAAATTTAATTCTTTTTATGAAGAAGCTGGAATTGAACATCAGCGTACTGCTCCCTACACTCCACAGCAAAACGGAGTTAGTGAAAGGAGAAATAAATATGTTATGGAGATGGCTCGATGCATGCTTCATGAGAAGGAGTTGCCTAGAGAATACTGGGCCGAAGCTGCAAACACAGCAGTGTTTCTACAAAACAGACTTCCTTGCAAAGCTTTGAAAAATAAAACTCCATTTGAGGCCTGGTATGGTTTTAAACCTTCGCTGAGTTTTCTTAAAGTTTTTGGCTGTGTGTGTTTCTCTTATATCCCACAGGTTAAACGTGACAAACTCGACAAGAAAGCTACTCCGGGCATTTTTGTAGGCTATAGCACATTTTCTAAGGCCTACAAAGTTTATCATCCACAAACAAATAGAATGACTATTACTCGAGACGTTCATTTCAAAGAGGATGAGAAATGGAACTGGAATTCAAAAAATTCAGATAGCGTCTCTCAAGAACTTGCAGTTAACCTTCCGACAGTGCAAGAAAATGAAGAGGCAGAGCAAACAAACAACCAATGGCTGATTGATGATACTCCAGTCAGAGGAACAAGAACACTAATAGACATCTATGCGAGTTGTAATGTAGTAATATGCGAACCTGCTGGGCATGAAGAAGCTCTTAAAAATCCAAAATGGAAGGAAGCAATGGAGGCTGAAATTTCAATGATTGAAAAAAACAAAACCTGGGAATTAGTTGCTAGACTTGAAGGCAGAAAAGTGATCGGAGTAAAGTGGGTGTATTGGACGAAACTAAATGCAGACAGCTCCATCAACAAATACAAGGCCAGACTTGTTGTTAAGGGTTATGCTCAGATTTTCGGCGTTGATTATTCTAAAACCTTCTCTCCAGTTGCTCGATTAGACATAATTAGAATGTTGCTAGCTATCGCAGCACAGAATAGTTGGAAGGTCTTTCAATTAGATGTAAAATCAGCTTTTCTAAATGGTGTTTTGCAGGAAGAAATATACGTCGAGCAGCCTGACGGATTCGTAGTTCCAGGAAAAGAAGATAAGGTGTACTTGCTAAAAAAGGCACTCTATGGATTAAAACAGCGCTAGGCGTGGTGCAATGAGAATAGATGATTATTTGTTGAGTTTGGGCTTCACGAAAAGTTTATCCGAGACAACTTTATATGTTAAACTAAAAGGCAGTGATGTGCTTATAGTATCGTTGTACGTTGATGATCTTTTGATAACAGGAAATAATATGGAGCTGATTGAAGAGTTCAAACAAGAAATGAAACAGGTTTTTGAAATGACCGATCTTGGTCTAATGTCCTACTTTCTTGGGATGGAGATCAAGCAAAGCACTAATGAAGTTTTCCTCTAGCAAAAGAAATATGCAAAAGAAATTCTAAAGAAATTTCAGATGGCAGAATGCAAAGCTGTTAGCACACCAATGAATCAAAAAGAGAAGCTGAGTAAGGAGGATGGAGCTGATAAACTTGATAAGGCTTATTATAGAAGCTTGATTGGATGCTTAATGTATCTCACTGCAACAAGACCCGACATCCTATTTGCTGTAAGTCTCTTATCTCGATTTATGCATTGTGCTAGTGAATTGCATTTACAAGCAACAAAAAGAGTACTGAAATATGTCAAAGGTACAATTAATTATGGTGTCAAGTTCGCAAAATGCAAAAAGTTTGAGTTATGTGGATTCTCGGATAGCGACTGGGCTGGTTCTATAGATGATATGAAAAGTACTTCAGGTTACTGTTTCAGTTTGGGTTCGGGAGTTTTCTCATGATGCTCAAAGAAGCAAGAAACCGTCGCACAATCGACTGCCGAAGTAGAATTTATTGCAGCTACAACAGCAGTCAACCAAGCCTTATGGCTGAAAAAGCTCATGTGTGATTTGGATATAAAGCAAAAAAATGTCACTGAAATTTTCGTTGATAATCAAGCAGCAATTGCAATATCTCACAATCCAGTATTCCATGGGAAGACAAAGCATTTCAATATCAAACTTTTCTTCTTAAGGGAGGTTCAAAACAATGGAGAAGTAACACTAGTCTCATCGCAAATCAAGATCAATTGGCTGACTTGTTTACAAAGCCACTTCCAGTGAGCAAATTTGAAGACCTAAGGCAGAAGATTGGAGTTTGCAGTTCTCAAAGCAAGGAGGAGTGTTAGATATTTGCTTTTAGAACTTGAATAAATCCCACGTGGACTCTTTATTATTTATCTTTTATTGTTGCAGCTTTGAATTAGTCAATAAGCTTGACCTATTCTTTAGGGGTTAAGCAGCTAGCCAGTAGAGTATCCGTATTTTTCTCTTTTGTTAATCTAGCAGCTATAAATGTAAAGGCTCATTCATTGAATAAAGAATTCCTTTACAGAGAAATTAAAACTCATCTCTTTCTTTCTGCGATTTATATTCGTTCAAACGTTTTTACTTTTGAAACCAACAATTCCAAACTGATAGCTTGTAGCTAAAAAGATGTGTAAATCTTAAAAAAAAGTAAAGATTCACCAAGTTATGACATTCAATGGAACAAAATAGAAATGATATACTGTATTGTAATGTACATCCTTCAACGATATAAACTTAGAAATGAGTTTACTATAGATCAGGATTAAGGCAAGGGTGCCCCCTCTTCCCTTTCCATTCCTTGATGATTATATAGACATTCCACCTTGTTGTTACAATGGCCACCGAAATTGTAGAGAATTTGACACTTTCCCATTTCCAATTCGCATTGACCTTGTTGCGTTTGCAAAAGGTTCTGAAAAAAACTTGTTGAATATAAAAAAGGTGATAAAATGCTTTGAATTAGTCTACGAGCTCTTAATAAATTTCTGGGAAAGTCAGATTAATTATACCAATTGCATCTTTATCCAATGATCCTCATCATCCAGTAAACATCATCAGCTCCCTTTTATTCCGACTATCTTGGACAATCATAAAATGCGGAATAAGGTGGTCAATCTATCAAATGGGAGTAGAACTTCAACACTCCAAAAAAAACGCTCTCATCTGTCAAATACAATTGGAATCTAGATTCTTAGAGTTTTGGCACTGGGATATGAACATTTCACCAACTTCAATCAAATCTTGAATACTGCCAATAAGGAACCTTTCAAATATTTGCTTAATTTTTACTCCTTCAAATGGGAAGTTGGGAAAGGTAATTCCATTTCCATTTCTCTCTGGAATGATACTTGGGCAGCAACTGAGTCTGAATCCCTTTAAAAGATTTTCCTAAAACTTCGCTCCATCCTTTTAGAGAGCCCAAAAGTGGTGGTCTGTCAGAGTTTCTCAAAGGACAAATACATTTGGTGGCTGTTATAATTTTTAGGGTTCCTCAAAAATTTGGAACAAAATCAATTTGACAGCTTGCTGACTTTGTATAATATCCAAACAATCAAATCTTTCAAATATGAAAAAATTTGTATGGGTTCAAGATAATTCTGGAGTTGTGACTCCAAATTTATTTCTGAATTCTCTTCCACTTGACCAAGAAAATTCCAAACTACCTTAGTATGACGCTATTTGGGATAACTTTTCTTTGACTGGAGTTTAGGTGTTTTGCTGGTTAGCCTGTAAATGACAACATACCATAAATATATTCTTGGAGAGTAGAGGAGGACAACTACTCTTTAATCAATTATCTTGCAAATGGTGCAATACAAATATAGAAGACAATAACCATGTCCTCCACCAGAGAAAGGTCTGGCTCTTGTGGTGAAATATACTCAAATGGTGGAGCCTTGACCAATTGTTCATCCAAATACATCCGAGACTTTTATGTACAATCTATAGATCTGATAGGGAACAGAACTTGGAAGAGAAGATGGAAACTAGTCATTCAACGGATCTTGTGGTCCGCCTGAAATGATGGGATTTTCTTTTTAATCAATAAAGTTACTTCTACTGAATGGAAAACAAGTGCTACATCCATTAAAACTTCTTCTTTTTAAATGCTTGACGTTCCATGATGAATCATTCTGCTCACTTTTAGATTGCTTACGAGTTCCTTATACTAACTAACTTCTACAAGTTTGGTGAATATGCCTCATTGTTGCGCTAGCACCCATCTTCAGAAACTTTGCTGTCGGGCTTCTGAATACCACTACTGTAATGATTTAATATTTCTCACGAACCTGTCTTAATACTTTGATATGTTAGTAGTTGCCTTCACTCAATTTTTATCGAGTCGTGTTCGAAGTACGTGCATTTTTTAGCAACTGCATTGCTCTCTTTCACAGACAATTGATTCTAACAGGCTGAAGGGCAACCTTTTTATCCTCTCATCTGCGAGTGATCTTCTGCACTTGAATTTGCTAGAACTTGCTCTTAAACTAAGCAAAAATAAGAAGATTCGACCTTTTCAACCTGAAAATTGCATCAAGGGAGCGATAAAACTACAGTGCTCCTTAAGTCAAGGCGTTTATCAGGAGAATTATAATTTAACTTACAAGATTATACATAAACTTTGTGATGAAATCTCTTGGATTGAAGGAGTATCCATTTCATGCCTACTAAAACTAGATATCTTGAAATTCTTACATTGACGTAGAAAAAAATAAAGATTCACGAGTAAATGATTGAATTTGAAGTAACATCAAACATGCGTAAAATTAAGTAATTGAATTAATATATGGTAAAATCAGGGAAAAATCAAGACATACATATAATTAAATTTTAACTTAAAAATATGCTTTAGCTAAAAAATAGTTATCACCCATATTATAAATAGTGTTAGGTCAATTTTAAAGTGATTAGTTCAACTTAAATTTTTATTATTAAAAGCTTTTTAATTTTAATGTATTTAATGATTATGGCGAATGTAAGATGTTGGTCATGATAGCTTAGAACTTTTTTTTGGACTGTTTTTTAAATGAGAAACGGTATTCAGTATGCTAATTAGTTATGCAATCACAACAAGTTAATTAGGTGACTCCAAGCAAAGGAAAATTTTAACTTACTAGAGTTGGGTTTAGGTATTTAATGAGGTAATTAATTATTTATGCAATCACAAGTTAAGTGATTCTTTTTGATTAGTGACTTGAGAGTTTCAGATGCTTTTGAATAAATTAATTTTGAAGAAAGATACATGTGAGGAAGGAAAAATGAAAAGAACAATAGAGGAAAATTAAGAAGTCGATTATTTGAATAAAGAAGGTCTTACCATCTCTCACCTTTTTTGTGTGGATGATCTCATTTGTTTGCATAGGCTTCCATGGATCAAAGATAATATCCTGGGTTGTAGATACTTTTGTATGACATCGGGACAAAAGTCAAGCAGCGCCAAGTCTAGAGTCTACTTCTCAAAGAACATTTCTCGACCCCAAGCTCGAGCCCTGAGTGAGAATTTGGGTTTCCAACTCATTGCAAACTTTGGAAAGTACCTCGGAGTGCCATTAATTCATGAAAGATTGACAAGGCATATGTACCAATACATTCTTGATAAAGTTTAACATAAACTAGCAGTTGGGGTGCTCGCCTTCTTTCCCTCAGAGGTAGAGTCACATCGACGTAACTGTTCTTGCATTGTTACCTATTTATAACATGCAAACAGTGCGGTTACCATGATAGTTTTGTGATGATTTTGAGAAGATTATGCGTAATTTCATTTGGGGGTCTAAGGAGGGTCGAAGGAAGATTAATCTTGTGAATTAGGAGATAGTGTGCAAAACAAAAAATTCTGGGGGCCTCTATATTAGGAGAATTCGTACTACTAATGATGCTTTACTCACTAAACTTGGATGGGCGTTAATCTCTAAACCTTTTGCTCTTTGGGTACAAATCCTTTAAGCAAAATACCACTTTGATAATCTGAATATTCCTGAGGTCTTGGAGAGTAGAGGAGTCTCTTCGATTTGCAGAGGTATCTCTACTATTTGAAAATTTGTTCTTGCTAGCGCAAAGTGGCGAGTAGTTAGTGAGAATTGTATCAGATTTTGGTTAGATAATTGGGTTGACGATGGGCCCCCCCTAGCTCTCTTGTTTATTAATCCTATCCCTGACAGTACTTTATATGCCAAGGTGAGTGAATTCGTGGACATAGAGGGGTGTTGGTGCTGGGAGAAGTTTTAGAACCTCCTTTCGGTGGCGGTGTGCATGACAATTATCAGCATTATGGCTCCGAAACCAGAGTTTGATAAAGATCGCAGTGTGGGATCTAAACCAAAATGGGTCTTTTGCAACAACATCTGCGTATGAGCTAATTGAAAATATTGGTGATGAAGGCATTAGTAGATTTTGGTCTTTGATTTAGAAATGGAAAGATTCGCAACGTATCAGATCTTTCTTATGGCTGGTTGCTAAAGGAAAACTCTTGACTAATCAAAGAACGTGCTTATAGACATTTTTCTAAGGATGACAGGTGTCCCTATTGTGGTAATCTTGAATTTTGCTTGCATGCTATTAGAGATTGTCCTAGAGTGCGACATTTATGGATGCAGTTTTCCTCTAAAGTAGAACTTACGGAGTTCTTTAGTCCAAGCACTTCAACGTGGCTGATCTCGAATCTTTACAATCACGTAAAGGTTAGTGGTTTACGATGGTCAATTCTTTTTGGGATTTCCTGCTGGTTCTTGTGACTTTGGCGAAATAAAAATTTATTTGAGGATGATTTTTCCTGGCCAGTTGCTAACAAGACTATTGTTCTAAACTATGCAATTTGGGTTGTGAAAGCAGGTACGGTTACTGCTGAAGCTGCTGTTGGTCATGATGCTAGTCGTATTAGGCATATTGGTTAGGCCAAACCGAGTAAGAGATAGATTAGGTTGAACACAGATGGAGCAAAGCGAGTGTCAAGACAAATTGCCTCTGTCAAGGGTCTCCTTTATGATAGCTTTGGTGGTTGGTTGGGAAGTTTTGTCCATCATATTGGATTTTGCTCGCTACTGGATGCTAAGCTATGGTATGTTTATTTGGGATTGAATCTAGCTTGGGATATGGGTTGTTGGTGAGTTGAGCCAGAAGTTGATTCCTTGGTAGTCATTAACATTCTTTTATCTTTAGGTTCGAGGTCTTCCTATAATACTTCCTTGATAAATGCTATTCATGTTCTACTAGTTAAATCCTGAACGGTTCGTCTTCGCCATGTCTTTCGTGAAGGAAATCGTTGTGCTGATTGATTGGCTTCTGATGCGGAGTCTTTTGGTTTCGGAATTACTAATTTACAATTTCCTCTTTCAGGATGTCTTGCTATCTTTGTTGAGGATATGTGTGGGGTTTTAACCCTAAGGCTCACTGTATAGACTTTTGCTTTTACTCCTTTGTATAAAAAAAAGAGCAATGATATGCGAGCACACTATAACTGAAAAAATTGAGGATATATGGAGATCTAAGCTCATACAAATTACACAAATTTACTTTCTCAAAGAGGTCCAAAATTAAACATATTACACCATACTTATGTGCAAACAGAGGAAAATGAAGACATAAGTGTTCTTGTTCATTTCTAGTCTCCATTTAAGAATAATTTGGAGATTTGATTCCCAAGAATATCTCTTCAGCCATTTTTGATAAAATAGATATATTACAATCCGGAGAAAGTTGCTAGAGTGAGTAGAAGGGCTACTTTCGTTAGCTAGTAATTGACATATACACTAATTTGGCTAGTAGCCTACAAACTTCTTAACTATTTCCAGGTTTGCCGACCAGCAAGCACAACTAATACTACGATTTGAAGTTGAGGAAGGGATCAAAAAAGTATTCCTCGTCACAACAATTTGTTGTTAAGGAAAGCAAACAAAAGATGTTCTTTTGACGAACCTTCCTTTCATTCTAGGCCTCTTCTCTGCGTTCAGCTTCCGTACTTCGTATCTTATCTTCTTCGAAAACAATCTAGTTCTTCGCTTCTCCTTGTACCTCTGTACTCTTGCTTCTCTGTCACCATCTTCCCCTCTCATATGGCCTCTTAGCCCTCCATATAGTTGAAGATGGCCATCTTTTGGGCACGTATTCTGTAAATTGAGGAATATAAACATATGAATTCCAGACTTCCAGTCATAAAGTGATGAAAATTAGGGATTGCACATATGGACGATGCACTTATTTGCTTCCTAACTTCTTTATCAATTTTAAATTCAAAGCTTACCAGGCAATCAGCCCAACAACCGTCCTCGTTCAACGTGGGTCGGCTTCCGTTAGTCCATGGAGATCCTTGGCTCGACCAAGCGGTGATTACTGCTTCATAGTTGAGCCTCAAAGATATGTTCTTCATTTTCTTGCACTCACTGTTCCTCGATTCAAGAGTCTCAGGCACAGCCTCCTTCTCATCTCCGGTGATTGGTGACTCGTAATCGAAATCCCAGTTCAACGGTTCCTTTATTATATCAAAAGCTTGACCAAACTGACTACTTTCAGTAAATATTGATTCCACTACGAGTTCATTTTTAACTTTCATTGCCTTTTCCGGGACAACATGGTACTGTTTGCAGTCTAACAACCCCATATCCTTTCTGTCAGGAGAGTCCTCGTTGATTCCATCTTCCAATAACTTTTCGATATCAGCAGCAAACTCAGCCAGATCCACATCCGAATGTAAAAACTCTGGCAAATCACCTAGCAAGCCACATGTCGCATCTTGTCCACAACCATCATCGAGGCTCGTATTTCTTTCTTCACTATTTCCCATGACAGTTTCATTCACTTCACTTGCCATAATATCACAGAGCTCTGATGCGAAAGGATCAAAAACAGGAACCCTACACATTAGCTGATCTTCACTCTCAGCATCAATCATGCTTCCCTCTTCATCTCTGCCAATTTCTGGAACAAGAGGAAGAGGATTGAAAATCTTCTTCTTCTTTAACCATTAACGGAACCAACGCGGCCTTGTTACTGTTATGCCTTGGAGTTCTTGCTTTTCTGGTGAACCCTTGATGCCATGAAGGCACTGAGTCTTGGTGATGATCAATATTTATTGAACCAGTATTAATTTTAGACGACGATGAGATCTCCAGCCTGACTCTTTCGTGCCTACTTGCCAGTTGGTTGGCTGAATGAACTGATGTATCACAGGCTTGGCAAAGAAAGGCATCATCAGGGACACAAAACCAACGAGCTCTCTTTCTCAAGCAGCTATCGCAGGCTCTCGCTGTTTTGCCTCCCATGGCGTCAGATGTTAACTTCCTTTCCCTGATCATGGAGTGAATTAGCTTTTTTGTTGTTTGGCCAATGCAAATAGTGAATTGAAGAGCTGGAATGCAGAACAATTAAAATTGTCTGTTAACGTATATATATATCTGGAGCTAAACCTAAATGGTACAATTATTGTGCATGCCCTCGTATGAATGACCCACAGCAGTAGTGCTTTTACTCTCTGCACTAAGTTGCATTTCTGAGCCATGCACTTTTGGTGGTCCGCTACAGAGATTGGATTGGCTCTTTCTGGGACCCGTGAATTTGCTCTTATCTAGGCTGCCATTGGTTAAAGTTTGAAGTCCATCTTAAATCATGAATTCTTATTGGCTGCCTGCCCAATGTAGGATTCCTTGTGGGGTCTCACGGGTTGGAATTGTTTGTCATGAGAGCCCTGTCCCAATCTGTTTCTATTTCAACGTCTCTGTCTTTAGGGTATAGACCCTTTCGTTTTATTTTTTGTCTATATTTCAATGATTCCTGTCCCAAATTTAAAGCCCTGTTGGTGGTCCCTTTGGCTTCTGTCTTGTGGTAACCATCATCTATCTGCTTCAATTTTTCTTGCTTATCTACTCCAGTTGATGCATGGCAGACTGTGAAGTTTGGAGCTTGACTTGGGCATTCTTCCTTTTTAAACAGATTTTATCTGCTTAAGTCGTCTAATTCATCTTGCACTTACAGTTTTGGGGTCCCAATATTCCAACGTTGGGAAAGAATTTCACGCCACCAATTCCAATATATATCTAAAAACGAATCTCATCCATAGAAATGACCATGACATGTGAATAAGGAGACAGATCCTCCGTCAAGATTATTGGCCTTATTTCGTTTAACGAAATCTCAATCATTTATTTTCAGGACCCAAGCGTAATTTACGCGGAATCCATATAAATAAACGATCGGATTCATTAGACGTATTGCGACACCATAATATCGGACGGAGATGAGATCTGACTGAATAAAGGAACCAATTCGCTCCTCAAAATTTGGGTTAAGAAAAAGGTTACATTTTTTGCGTTTACTCTTCTTTTGATCCGTGCAGTGTAGGTGACATATAACGACGGATAGGCTAAAGAATGAAAGCACTGTCACTGTAACCAAACACCTCACCGCCTTTTAATTTCGCTCGCCCACCGCAACTAAATATCTCACTATCTTCATTAACATTGCTCGTTCGCCTCGTCCTGCTCTCGCATATCAAGACGCTAACCAAATAGACAGTAAGTCTGCAATTGCAATACGAAACAAATTATTGCATTCTTTCGGAATTTTTTGCATGTTCGTAACGCTAAAAATAGCATAATTATAAATTTGTAAAATAGAAAAGACTGTCAAACTCACATTAAATTATAATAAGACAGTATTTTTTATGGGTTTATTACTCTTTTGTTTTCACTTAAGATTTATGTTTACGATAAGAGTCTTGTTATGAATATTGCAAAGACAATATAAAAATATTTAGAGAGGTTTTTAAACAAATATTGGAAAGGTAGAGAAGTGACTTGGAATGCAATCCCTGAGCTATGGAGGCATCATTCAAGTAAAGGACCACTTCGGACCACAAAGTTGAAGTACTCCACCTGAACTTAAGATGAGTGTAGTTTTCCATCGGAGACCTGAGACAGAAGTGCCTTGTAACTAAGTAACTTCACTTGAATTGCAGCTTTTATACTTGACCTTTCGTTAAAGAAAGTATTATTCCAAATGTAGATTTTTTGAAAAGTGAATTCTAAATGTAGATTTTTTGTATTATCAAAGAGTAAAAGCTTGAAAATTTGGTACTATTTTTATATTTTTTTGGGTAACAAAAAATTTATTTGAACTTCAAATGGCACCTAAGAGAGAGAAGGGAAGAAATTGAGTGTCAATAAAAAAATTTAAACAATATTTGTTTATTTAATGAGCTAATGAACATAAATTATAGAGAATAAAAATACGATAAAACAATAAAACTCAATAACAAACTTAAGCAATAATATCACTACAAGAAATCAGTGTTTTACTGACGGAAATTGCCGTCGGTAAACACGAGATATCCGTCGGTGAAATTAATGTTGGATCGGAAAAAGAAAGCATGCTTAGTTTGGAGAAACGATAGATTTCAAAACTTTTTAAGAAATCGTCTTGCAGCGGAAGCAATATATCCAAATCAACATGCTAATCCATACATGATATGGTATAAGGATAATAAAACCAAGAACAAGATAAAAGGAATTACCGACTCCTTCGCTACAGCTTTAAATCCTCGCTGCGCTATCCTCTCCTTTTGGTATCTAAATCCTTTGCCTTTGAGTCTTTTCCTTTAACAATCTATCTTCTTCCTTGTAGTAGTATCCTCTACCAATTAGATTTACCACTTGTTCTTCAAGGACAACTAGGTTAACAAAATCCTTTGGTGGGAAAGGAGAAGAAATATTTGAAGGAGATTTTCTTAGAAGAAGAAGAACCAAAATTGAAACTCTTTCAATTCTTTCACTTAGGAATTTCGGTTTTCCCTTGCATGAAAAGAGAGAATGTCTAAAAAACATGCAAGAACCCTTTCTTACCTCTCAATTTCGAAATATGCATCAATGAAAAAAGTGAGAGGCATCCAATGCATCACTTACATTAATCACTCATCAAATAGCCAATAAATGAGACTTACTTCATTTATCTTTAAAATGGCTATTTGAAAAAACCATAACCTATAATTGAATACCCATTTCGGTTTTGGCAAGAAGAAAGAAGGAAGATGGTCCATCTAATGCACATCTTTCATCTTTAATCTAATGAATGCAAATAGGTTACATGCCAACATTAAAAGCCAACCATTAAACCATTTAATGGTAAGTTCATAACTCCATTTAATAATGATGAACCATAATAAAGACCATCTTTATTTAGTATTTTAATGTCAAATGTGTGGTTACACATCTAACCTAAGACAATTTCAAATTGCTTCTTCTCCATTTTTAAAAATTGTTTTAATATAATTAATCTAATCAATTACATTAAACCAAACAAGCCCATTTCTAAATGAACATATGGGCTTCCAATTAACCATTAATTAGTATAAGCTCATCATTAAATTATGGACTTCTAAAGCCTCCAAACTACTTCTTACTTAGCTTGATAACCTTCCTTAAAGCCAAGTGGAGAATCTTATTGACTTTGATAATTCAAGCTCCAATAAGCACGTAAATAATTCAATCTCATTGGAATTAATTCTAGCTTATTAACTAAATGTCATTCCACTAAAGACAATTAGTTGAACTCTTGAATTATTAAATATTATGAGAATATGTCCAATTGCAAACCCTATTTAGAACCTTATTATAGCCATTCGCACAATAAAGGGTAAAATTACCGCTTTGCCCTTATGTTGGTTTTTCCTTCTAGATCTCTCATTTTACTTTATATGGTGATTAACACATAAGATCTCATCTTAGTGTTAAGACTTGATGGGTAGCTAGTCCATCAAACCATCGCGCCATTTAATCACCAAATCTCCTTAAAACATCTGAAGAGATGATAACACTATAAACTCTTTATTCGAGTGAATGTTCTCGATACATGTTTCAATTAATAATTCCAACATGCAGATAATCGGATTAATACCTGTAAAAATCCATTCCGATCATATCAAGAATTATAATGAAACACATATGAGTTCACTACTCATCAAGATTGTGGTTCATAATAAGCAATGCTTAAGTTGTATGTTTTAAGATTAAAGTAACGCCCCACTTTATTCTTGAAAACATACTTGATTCTAGATTCATTTAATAGTGCCATTATCGATAGTCTACTACTATCATGATATGAAACTCATCATTCCCTTTAAGTAAACTCCTTTACTTATATGGAGATAAATCGCAACACTACGCCTAAACCATAATCAAACGACCAACTTGATTATTCAACTATGAATCAATTAATTCAGATTCTAATAATATACATGTTTACCATACATCTCTATGTTTATGTATATTACTTACAAATGAATCTTGGTACCTTATGACCAGATATATAATGCTCATACAGATAAAACCAAACTCTTTGTTTTATTAATAATAAATATTTTCACTACAAAATCAGAATCAAGAAGATAAAGTTACATGTAAACACACTTGCTTTCTAAGGCACTATATTTACATAACTCCAACAATCTCCCACTTTCCCTAAAGCAAGTTTGACATATCCTTCATTCCCATCCCTTCTAGGTGACCCTCAAAGCTCTTTTGAGTCAATGTCTTTCATGAACGGATCGAAGGTTTTGCTCTGAGGAATCTTTACCACATCCACTTCTCCACGTTGTATTATCTCCTTATGAGATGATACTTTCGCCAATGTGTTTAGCGACTTTGTGGTTCCGAGGTTCTTTAGAATTAGCCATCGCCCACTATTATCACAATAAAGTGTAATTGTTTTTTCGCCTCGAATTACCTCCAAATCATTTAGAACTCCCGAGTCGATCGCTTTCTTTCACGCTTCACAAGCAAAGAACATACTCACCTCCATAGTCGAATCAGCAATACAAGATTGCTTGACACTCCTCCAAACTATGGCTCCACCTCCTAAAGTAAATATAGAACCGAAGTTGATTTCCTTGAATCAACATCCGATTGGAAATCGAATCCGTATATCCCGCCGAATAAGATTACTTACAGAGTAAACAAGCATTAAGTTCTTCGTCCCACGAAGATACTTAAATATACACTTAACCGCAATTCAATGTTCCATTCTGGATTGATGAAATCGCTACCGGTCCCCATGCGTAATGTGATATCCGGTCTAGTGCTGCAAGATTGCATACATCAAACTACCAACCGCCAAGCATATGGAATGTTACGCATGCGCTCAACCTCCTCTTGGGTTTTAGGTGCTTGTTCCTTTGAAAGTTTGATTCCATGTCTAGTAGAGTGAAACCCTCTTGGAATCTTGCATGGCGAACTTATTGAGCATATTCTCAATGTAAGTTAGTTGAGACAAAACTATCTTCTTGTTCTTATGATCCCTTATAAGTTTGATCCCTAGAACATAGGTAGCCTCTCCCAAATCCTTCATTGAAAACTGTTCATTCAGCCATCCCTTAATCGCAGATAACATTCCCACATCATTCCCAATGAGCAGAATGTCATCAACATATAGGATTAGGAAAGTAACCTTACCTTCTTGTATTTTTTTGTAAACACAAGGCTCATCTAGGTTTTGTACGAACCCATAGGTTTTGATAGCCTTATCAAACCTAATGTTCCAAGACCTAGTTGCTTGCTTAAGTCCATAAATGGACCTTTGCAACTTGCAAACCTTATGCTCATTACCTAGCTCAATGAATCCTTCTGGTTGGGCCATATAAATAGTCTCCTCAAGATCTCCATTCAGAAATGCGGTCTTGACATCCATTTGCCATATTTCATAATCGAAATAGGTCATATGGCCAAAAGAATCTCGATGGACTTAAGCATGGCAACCGGAGAAAAGTCTCCTCGTAGTCTATACCCTCCTTTTGAGTATAGCCTTTAGCTACCAATCTAGCTTTAAAGGTCTCTACCTTTCCATCCGATCCCTTTTCCTTTGTAGATCTATTTACACCCTATAGTTTTTAGACACGGTGGTAGATCTACAAGGACCTGCATTTCATTAGTATACATAGAATCTATTTCCGATTCCATTGCCTTGAGCCATTTTCCGCATCAACATCATTAATAGCTTGTGTATACGTAACGGATCTGTTTCTTCTTGGTCCGAGATGGCAATTAAGCCTTCTCCTAAACCCAGATACCTATCTGGTTGTCTCACAACCCTCCCACTACGTCTAGGCACATCTTGATGTTCAGTTGCACTTCGATTCAACTCTTGAATCCATTTCGACATCTTGTTCATCATATCCAAAACAACTCTTGGTTCGATGAAATTGCTAACTCCTTTAGTACTACTTCACTTCTTCCTTTGTGATTTCTCACAAACTCTTCCTCTAAGAAGTTTGCATTTGTCGACACAAATACCTTCCTATCATGAGGATCGTAAAATAGTACCTCGAGTTCCGTAGATATCCTACAAACAAACATACTTCGACCTTGGTTCCACCTTTGTGGATTCAGCTTTAGAACGGCTGGATAGCCCCAAGTCCTCAAGTGCCTAAATGAAGGCACTCGCCATCCACAACTCCCTAGGTGTTTTAGGCACCGATTTGGATGGAGCAAAGTTAAGAAGATATGTTGCCGCTTATATGGCATATCCCGTAACGATTCTCGAAGGCTAGCATAGACATCATTGATCTTACCATTTCCAATAGAGTTCTATTTCTCCTCTCGCTACACCATTTCGCTGAGGTGTACGAGGAGTCGACAAATTGGAAACAATTCCATTGTCAATTAAATATCACTGGAACTCTCCAGATAAATACTCACCACCTCGATCCGATCAAGTTGCTTTTAATGGCTTCGCAAGTTGCTTCTCACCACTTTGAATTCTTTGAACTTTTCAAAAGATTCACTCTTTTATGCATCAAATACAAATAGCCATGTCTTGAGTAATCTTCTATAAAAGTTATGAAATATTTATAACCTCCTCTAGCTTGTACATTCATGGGCCCACACACATCAAGATGTACCATGTCCAATGTGGATTCAAATCGCTTCCTTTAGAAGGAAATGAGGCTTTTGTCATTTTTCCTTCAATACAAGATTCACAGGTGGGTAATGGATCACTATCCAAGCCCATAAGGATCCCATCCTTACTAGCCTGTCAAGTCTTTTTCGATTGATATGACCCATCCTCGATGCCACAGATACTTTGAATTAATGCTAGAGATATTGGATTGTCTTGGTTTTATCAATTCGTGGTGTTTAGTGAGCCTTTCATAGGTTCTATAAAACAATCCTGCTTAATTATCGCTTCACAAATAAAATCCTTATTCTCATCAGAACATCCCACCCCCACCGGAAGGGTAGAATAGTAAATTGGTATAGGATGTGCTAGATTGGGATTTCATGGACCGCTTCATGCATAATAGGATTGCTACATAGTCACAATTGTGCACATGAATTTATCGTGCATGCATACATGATATTCTCGGTTTGCGTGCCTAAGACAATTTTATTGGGATTAACGTGGTTAATGGGTTTGAAAATTATTCGAGCGCCATAAATTGTTTTCTATTTTAAGGGTTTTAGAAATTTTTCGAATTTTCCGGAGAAAATTCTCGACCGAAAAATCGCAAGCCGCGAACCGATTGATTTTCAGAGCGTAAATTTCTATCCAATGGCACTACAATATTGGGTATATTATTTTGAGATTGAAATGAGGGCCATTGGACTTGAATGGGTCAAATTTCACAATAGGGTTCTTAAAAATCCTATTACATGTTTTGTCTTTTTCTTATTTGTTTTTCTTTTTCCTACAAATGCCAAGTGTCCTTAAGTGTTTTAATGTTTTGTCTTATTCATTCATGGTATTTTCGGTGTCTTAAAAGAGAAGGAAAGAAAAAGATGGTTTGGTGTTGCTTTTGGCTCCTCCTCCATCCGAAACCTCTCTTCCATCTCTTTCATTTGGTTTCTTTAATTAGCTTCCTAAAGAATTACTCTTGTCTTCTCCCTTAAGTGTCTTCCTAGCATGGATACAAGCTTGAGTGTTCTACCTCCTTTACATGGTGATGATTATGAGTGATGTTGGGAAGAAGATGATGATCGTGGGGGTTAGAGAAATGTAGGAAGTTTGTGAAAAGTTGGATAAGTCAAGAAGATTAAAGCTTAAATAGGTAAGAGGATGTTCTATGTTTGTTGCATGTATAATTTTGACATCTTATGCATCAATTGCATGAAGTTTTGCTTTGACTAGATGGGTATGTAAATTGGTTATTTAATTGATGGTTGATTGATATATTGATAGGTAAAACCTAATGAATGTAAGTAGAGTTGTTAAGTTGATTAAAAGTGAAGTGATACTTAAAGAGTAGTGTAAGAGGTGTATGAATGAGGCAATGAGTGTTGCTGCCATGTTTATGGCTAAGTGCTTAAGGGGCTGATTGAATGATATATTGGTTGATTGAGTGATTAAATTTAATGCTTATGAAGGTAGGAAAGGTGTTAAAATGAAAGGAAGTAAATAGAGCTGAAAAATGGATTTGTACCTATTGCACTGTTTTGATCATAACTAATTGTGTGGTTATGAAAATGAGACAAGGTTTGTGCCCAAATAAACTTTGGTTTGTTGGCTATATTTTGTGTGAAATAGGTGTTGTCAAATTGTAACTCTAAGAGGTTGAAATCTGGCTTGAAAGTTACTGTTTTAACTTAGGTGAACAGTATCCGGATCAATGACCTAAGTGTTTTGATGATTTTCTAAATTAATTGATATGGAATTAGGAAAATGGTCTTCATGAGAGTTGAAGAATACATTGTTAGCTTTCCATTGCCACTGATCTTGTAATTTTCGACCTGTATACTGGGAGATATGCATTGTGATATATTGACTGATTTTGAGCATTTGAGTGAAACCTAACTGAAATGACAGTTTTGTGAACATTGTGATTGGAAGCAATTTTAGTAATTTGTGTGAATTGCATTGGCTTAGGTGATCTTCTGAAGAGTTGTAGAGGAAACAATTATCTTTAAAATAGTATATAGCATGCTATTTTTAGATAACAGAATTGGGACTTATGATTTTCAAAGATTGGATTGAAGTTAGGTCATGAACTGCTGAACAGGGCAGTAACTTGCAGGACTGTTTTAAATTTGTTAATGATGGAATTTGATTCTGAGCCCTTTATGAGAAGTGTAGTACTGTGTTTTATCTTTTTATGGGTATAAAGTATGCAATTTTTCGACTTTTGAACAAGGAGTTATACTGCTTGAAAAATTATTATCCAATTTGAGTACTTTCAGGGGCAGTAGCATTCACTGAATTGTTTGACCTAGTTAGTAAATGAATTGGGATTTTGGTTATTCATGAAAGTTTTAGATAACATTGTGATATTGAAGAGCATATTTATTGTGTTATTTTTGACTGAAGAGAATAAAAGTTACTGAATTTGCAAAGTATTGCACTGTTTGAGAGGTTTTGTGTAGACAGTAGCTTTGATGGGATATTTGACACCCTTAGGGTGAAATTGATTTTATGGTCTTCTTGAGAATTGTAGAGGGTTTCATGATCTTTCCAAGAAGCTATGGTTTGCATTTTCTGAATTGTGTTCTAAGAATTACGGTTGTTGGAAATTTGGATTGAAAACAGGAAAAAGGGCAAGGAAGTAGAGGAACCTCATGAGGCGAGGTAAGTCGGCTTGGTCATGAGAGAGTGACGCCTCGCCTCGCGACGAGGCAAAATGAGCCTGCCTCATGAGGCGACGCCGCCTCATGACGAGGCAAAATGAGTCTGCCTCATGAGGGCGACGCCTCGCCTCATGAGGCGCTTGCAATATGTATATATATTGTTTTTATTATTATTTGATTATTTGGTATTTGGTGATTCTTTTGCTCATAACTTTTCCGTCCGACATCCGATTGACCTGATTCTTGAGGCATCGGATTCGTGAAACATTGAATTTCATTTCATGGGAAATTGGGAATTTTTGGACGGAAAATTTACGTGGGTCCGGTTTATTGTTTTCTGGTCACTGTTTTATTTAATTGGGGACCTATAGAGGTCCGAATTGCGCACCGTCAGCGCCATTAGATTTCTAATTTTTAGACGGATTTTATTATGGGGAAATTTGGATTTAGGGCCGGAAAATTCATGAACATGCATATTTCACCTACATGTGCACAAATTGCATCTGTAGTGACCCGTTCTTTTTCTATTTCTTATAGAGGCCCAAGTGGAGCGTCGTCAGACCGACGGGGCGGAAACTTCCCGGCATTAGCTCGGAAGTAATAGGTGAGTAACCTAGTTGGTTCCTCAACCTTTATGTGTTTAAGATTTTGCAATTATGCCATGTGGAGATAATGGGGGGTTTATATGTGTTTGATTTTGATTGATTTCGGACCATAGGTGTCTGAAATATTTGGAAACTTGTTATTGAAGTGCTATTTGTGTGTACCTGTTTGTGAATAAGTACATTGGAGATCTCGGATTAAAGGTCCGAGGGAATGGGAAATAAATATTGAAGTGTTAAAATTGTCTGTTTTGATACATTGGATGTGACTTTTAATATGATATGGTAGGATGCAATAAATTGTAAATGTATAGATCGAAACACGGATCAAGGTCCAAGAAACAAAATTGGTCACCGAACTATAACCGATCAGAATGGGAATTAGAGCATATGCATTCATGCATAATGGCATGATCGAGATAAAGGCGGCCAGGACCGGAGCAAGACCGTATCGGGGCATATCACGCCTAACGATATGAGAGCTTTACCAACGCACAGACCTCGTGTCCAACGTATTCGAGCCTCGTGCTCAATGTATCAGGGCTTCAAGCCCAATGTTTTCAGAGCCACTGGCTCAACGCAATGTGCCCATCACTGGGACAGTTTCAGGCGCACGGTCACAACAACGTAATGAAAATGGAAAGGGTCTCATGTGCATTGCATATATGGTATGATTAAATGTGGACTGTATGAAAGGCGATACGCCTTACATTTGTGAATTGTGATTGTATGTGATAATTGGTAAATTGTGTGTTTATGCATGAATTGGGTGAACCATCGATGATGGTTTTCACCGAGTTCGCAAACTCACCCAACATTGCATCTATTTTTCAGAAATGGAGAGTACCCGTTGGACACACGGAGTACGATATCGCTAGCAAGATGAGTATCGCCGGGATCGAAGGTCGTCTCAGATTCGCATTAGTGTATTCATTTGGTATTTAGTAGGCCCAATTGTTTACATGTAATTATATAGAGTAACCGAGCACCAATGAGTGCTAATAATGAGTGAAATTGTTTTATCGGTGAAATGGTTTAATATTTGAAAATGTTTTGTTATAATTGGGCCAAGTCAATGATTGCTTACGACTCTACTGCTTTTGAAAGAAAAGATAATGTCATGCGACTCTAATGTTTTTCAAAGAAAAAAATGTCACACGATTTTTGGTTAACAAGGTAATGATCGTTTAGTACACCACCTCATGGTCACGGCCCGGATATCACCATGGATATCGGGTTCGGGTCTCGTCGGGAGTGGGTGCTACATTTAGGTATCGAGCCCGTAATACGAATGTATCGGGCACATCCAAACATAGGTTAAGGTTGCATGCATTTGAGTCGTGTCGTTGCAGCATCGTGGCAATCGATCCCCACCGAGTCGCACGAGTAGAAATCCTACGTGTGCATACGTGTTAAGTGACGAAGTGAGAGAAAAGTGAGACCGTATTAGAATGTGAGCCTCGAATGTGTATAGGCAATGAGGAATGGAAAAGGAAACATCAATAATGAGAATTATAATGTCTCGTGGTTAGAATGACTATGTTGGCTTAAATTGATTAAGGAAAGAAGTGATATCACAATGAATTCCGGATTAAAGTGGCAATATGAATGATGTAAAATGAATATGTCTAGAACTTGGAGAGGTCTCTCGAGATATGAGAAGTATAACGTTATAGGCCTAAGTGAGATTAAAAGCCTGGGATGATGAAGTTCGATCGAGATACGATGAATCGGGAAATCTTGGAACCGAGTAAAGCGTAGATGATCCGATCAAGTGATATGGATTCATCGTGATTTGTGTTCAATATCGAGATATCATAGGTAGATGAGGATAGTGAGATTGTGATAGATCAATATTGTACCGTCCCGGTCTACCTAGAACTAAAAGAACTGAATGAGCAAGGTGCCTAGTGCCTAGTAGAGTAAGAAAAGTAGAAAGTGCATGATAAATGAAATGAACTCGTGAAACGGTTATGATCCGAACGCATAAGCTTGAAACTGAAATGGGTATGTGAATATTGTGCTAAGAGTTTAGAAATCAGATAATAAGATCGTAAGGAAAAAGATGATCGACAATTTTCTACCGATTGTGTATCGAGAAATTCTAGATTTGGTTGAAAAGATGTATATAGATACGTAAATGGTAATTGGATGGGTAAATAGATAGAGATACAATGGAGTTGTATCAACGATTTTGTCGTATTTTGGGACCGTGAATGCCCTATTATAGATTGTTTGAGGAAAATAAAGAGATACGTAGCAATAAGGAGATGATATTGTATAAGCCAAGTGGATATGACCTTAAAAAGGTCAAGTTGACACATGAATACTATGGGAATGAAACTAAGGAAATGAAAAAAAATAAATAAATGGAACAATGATAGTGATATGAAAAGAGTTGTCACATTCAAGTCGATTTACCGTTGGGAGTACCTATTGGACAAGAAATTAATCATGATTAATGAAATGTATGTGAAGGATACATGGAAATAACAGAGGAGATGATCGGTGAATGGCTATAAGTGTAAAGTTCATAATGGGTTAAAGTAAGACATAAGATGACTGAATGTACCTTTATGAGGAGAAATGGAAAATGAAAATGATTATGGCATAAGTCCTCTATTCGAGGATTGACATAAACGAAATGAGTTTGTGGAATTTCAATCGTATAGGATAATAATTGGTTTCGGATAAGATGAAGTGATTTCGTAATGTGTATAGTAAAGTATAAGGGTTAAAGAAAGTGTATCGATATTGTTCGATTAAGATAGACGATAGTTGTGAATGATTGAAAAGCAATTAGGGACACTAATTGGCTGATGAGACTTTCGTGAACAAAGATAATGACTAGTAGCAAGAAAAGAAGTACGATTTAAATCAAAAGTGAAATTGAGTCATATCTCAAGAGGAGATTTAGACATAACAAGTGAAATATACGATTGAGGTTATATGTATTGTGTGTAACGGAATGTAAAGTATCCAACGACATAAATGGAATGTTTATTCGAGGTGATCCTATTGCAATGAAAAGTGAATAGATCTTCTTCGAATCGTGAAGTGAAATACTTAAATGAAGTGAAATTTATGGAAGTCCAAGTACTGATGACTAGGTATTGGCATATGTTGATGTGAATGACAGGAAATCAATTGAAAAGAGAAAATGAGTAGAGACAAGAAATCCTAAAGGAAAGCTGACAATGACGTGATGTAGTGATACCTTCATAAAGGGATTGCAAATACCCTAATTGTGGATTCAATGAAAAGGTTAAAAGATGTATGGTAAAGTCAATGAGACCCTAATAGGAATTATGTGAGGTAAGCAAATGGTAGTGACTATGTTTATAGCCTAATGTGATTGAAAGTGTTGAGCAAAGTGAAAAGTAAAAAAAAAAAAAAAACTATATGAATAAGTGAAGAATTTGATACTGCTGATAAGCATACCTTTGGAGAGTGGACAATGTGTTGAATTGAAATATAAATTGAATTGACGTTGATAAATGGGATTGGTGTTATCATCGCAATTGTTGAAAGTCTTGGAGACTTTAGATTCCTATAGGGATACATAGTGTTAATTCGAGGAAAGAGACAGGCATAAATACCGACAATGCTAAAATGAACGGACAATTCTGCCTACTAAACTCAACTAGTGAACAGATAATGCTACAATGAACAGATCAATTACAGATATTGGGATTTTCAAAGAATGTCAAGTAGATTATGGGTTATTGTGAAGTGTTTCTGGAAAATTGAAGTTGTAGATCTAGTGATAAGAAAGGTTAAAAGTGAAGGAGTTAAAGTGGTAAGTCTAGTCTTATGAGTCATAAGATGGATACACAGTGAAATCGGAAAAAAAACAACAACGATAATATTATTGAATGCTTCAAAGAATAAGTCAAAATACCGATAGAGAGTGATAGAACAAGAAAGTGAATAATGAAGCTAGACATTCGTAAGTATATGCAAAAGCAAAATTGATGACTATGAGTATAGAATGAAGTGATGAGTGATTCAAGTGCTTAGAGGTTTGAATGTTTAACAGAAAACGCTTAAGTGGTTTGGGTTTCTCGTGATTGTGATCGTGTTATAGAGTTCGATTTATCAAAGATACATCGTTATATTTATAAATTGCCTAACTAAGTCAAAGACCACAAAGAATTTGCGATTGTGATGAGTGAAACAAAGGAAAGTGACATAGGAAACAAAGATAAGTTAGCTAAAGTGGATCAGATCTGATAAGGAAATGTAATAAAATGCATATCCGAGATAGAGTGCGTGAACACTATAAAACAAGTGAATTGTCTAAGGAGAATTGAATTTGAATAGAGTTGGTGGGATATAAAGAATGACCGCATTAGGTGAAGTATCACCGGTTATAGTGAAATGGAACTAAATGTCATTGTATTGGTACAAAATGAATATGAGGGATGAGATAAAGGAGGTTATGATACGTATCACCTTGAAAGGATGTCCTAATACGATTAGTCTGCATGTTACTAGAGAAAAGTATTGAATTGATAACGGATTCGAAATAAGGAATTGAGTCAAAGATCGAACCAAAGTTAATGGCTACTCGAAAATAGCAAGTGAGATAGTTAAGATAGTGAGATCGCCAACCGACAAAGATTGTTGAGTCGGCTCATCGTGAATTAGCCAAAGAAGTGATCAACAACCGACTAAATGTAGTTCTGTGACCTTTCGAAAATGAATCATCGAGTGGAATAGTGTATGGGACATGTAGGGTCATTTGATAACGGTCATAGTGAATCGTTGATCGAGAATTTCGGGACGAAATTTTTATAAGGAGGGGAATTGTAACATCCCACCCCCACCGGAAGGGTAGAATAGTAAATTGGTATAGGATGTGCTAGATTGGGATTTCATGGACCGCCATGCATAATAGGATTGCTACATAGTCACAATTGTGCACATGAATTTACTGTGCATGCATACATGATATTCTCGGTCATGTGCCTAAGACAATTTTATTGGGATTAACGTGGTTAATGGGTTTGAAAAATTATTCGAAAGTGCGCCATAAATTGTTTTCTATTTTAAGGGTTTTAGAAATTTTCCGAATTTTCCTGAGAAAATTTCTGACCGAAAAATCATCAAGCGCGAACCGATTGATTTTCAGTAGCGTAAATTTCATCCAATGGCACTACAATATTGGGTATATTATTTTGAGATTGAAATGAGGGCCATTGGACTTGAATGGGTCAAATTTCACAATAGGTTCTTAAAATCCTATTACATGTTTTGTCTTTTCTTATTTGTTTTCTTTTCCTACAAATGCCAAGTGTCCTTAAGTGTTTTAATGTTTTGTCTTATTCATTCATGGTATTTTCGGTGTCTTAAAAGAGAAGGAAAGAAAAGATGGTTTGGTGTTGCTTTTGGCTCCTCCATCCCAAACCTCTCTTCCATCTCTTTCATTTGGTTTCTTTAATTAGCTTCCTAAAGAATTACTCTTGTCTTCTCCTTAAGTGTCTTCCTAGCATGGATACAAGCTTGAGTGTTCTACCTCCTTTACATGGTGATGATTATGAGTGATGTTGGGAAGAAGATGATGATCGTGGGGTTAGAGAAATGTAGGAAGTTTGTGAAAAGTTGGATAAGTCAAGAAGATTAAAGCTTAAATAGGTAAAGAGGATGTTCTATGTTTGTTGCATGTATAATTTTGACATCTTATGCATCAATTGCATGAAGTTTTGCTTTGACTAGATGGGTATGTAAATTGGTTATTTAATTGATGGTTGATTGATATATTGATAGGTAAAACCTAATGAATGTAAGTAGAGTTGTTAAGTTGATTAAAAGTGAAGTGATACTTAAAGAGTAGTGTAAGAGGTGTATGAATGAGGCAATGAGTGTTGCTGCCATGTTTATGGCTATGCTTAAGGGCTGATTGAATGATATATTGGTTGATTGAGTGATTAAATTTAATGCTTATGAAGGTAGGAAAGGTGTTAAAATGAAAGGAAGTAAATAGAGCTGAAAA
The DNA here is from genome assembly GCA_029891385.1 of Erythroxylum novogranatense. NCBI lineage: Eukaryota > Viridiplantae > Streptophyta > Magnoliopsida > Malpighiales > Erythroxylaceae > Erythroxylum > Erythroxylum novogranatense. Next base: position 173,815 of record JAIWQS010000244.1, read on the forward strand.
TGGATTTGTACCTATTGCACTGTTTTGATCATAACTAATTGTGTGGTTATGAAAATGAGACAAGGTTTGTGCCCAAATAAACTTTGGTTTGTTGGCTACATTTTGTGTGAAATAGGTGTTGTCAAATTGTAACTCTAAGAGGTTGAAATCTGGCTTGAAAGTTACTGTTTTAACTTAGGTGAACAGTATCCGGATCAATGACCTAAGTGTTTTGATGATTTTTCTAAATTAATTGATATGGAATTAGGGAAAATGGTCTTCATGAGAGTTGAAGAATACATTGTTAGCTTTCCATTGCCACTGATCTTGTAATTTTCGACCTGTATACTGGGAGATATGCATTGTGATATATTGACTGATTTTGAGCATTTGAGTGAAACCTAACTGAAATGACAGTTTTGTGAACATTGTGATTGGAAGCAATTTTAGTAATTTGTGTGAATTGCATTGGCTTAGGTGATCTTCTGAAGAGTTGTAGAGGAAACAATTATCTTTAAAATAGTATATAGCATGCTATTTTTAGATAACAGAATTGGGACTTATGATTTTTCAAAGATTGGATTGAAGTTAGGTCATGAACTGCTGAACAGGGCAGTAACTTGCAGGACTGTTTTAAATTTGTTAATGATGGAATTTGATTCTGAGCCCTTTATGAGAAGTGTAGTACTGTGTTTTATCTTTTTATGGGTATAAAGTATGCAATTTTTCGACTTTTGAACAAGGAGTTATACTGCTTGAAAAATTATTATCCAATTTGAGTACTTTCAGGGGCAGTAGCATTCACTGAATTGTTTGACCTAGTTAGTAAATGAATTGGGATTTTGGTTATTCATGAAAGTTTTAGATAACATTGTGATATTGAAGAGCATATTTATTGTGTTATTTTTGACTGAAGAGAATAAAAGTTACTGAATTTGCAAAGTATTGCACTGTTTGAGAGGTTTTGTAGACAGTAGCTTTGATGGGATATTTGACACCCTTAGGGTGAAATTGATTTTTATGGTCTTCTTGAGAATTGTAGAGGGTTTCATGATCTTTCCAAGAAGCTATGGTTTGCATTTTTCTGAATTGTGTTCTAAGAATTACGGTTGTTGGAAATTTGGATTGAAAACAGGAAAAAGGGCAAGAAGTAGAGGAACCTCGCGA